>VWZD01008082.1:59790-85605 GCA_013396695.1 Sakesphorus luctuosus
GGCCATTCCCATGGCATCCTTTAGGAGCCATTCCTATGGCATCCCTCAGAGGCCATTCCTATCGCATCCCTCAGGGGCCATTCCTATGGCATGGCTGGCTCAGGGGATGCTCCTGGTCCCCTCCTGAGCTGGAGGCTGAGGTGGGAAAACCCAACAGGTCCGTGTGATTTGTAAGCAGATTTCCAGCCTCAAACCTGCAGGGAGGGAGGAGCAAAGGGACAAGTGGAGCTTCCGTGGGCTCCCTCCATGCTGATGGAAATGCTCCAGGATTTCCTCCTGCATGGCTGGATTCCCTGTCTCTTCCTCCTGCTTTTTCCTTTGCCTTCCCTGCCCTTCCCCTGCTGCTCCTCCTGGGAAATGTGCCCTTCCTTTTCCCTACTGCCTTGGGTCAGGATCTGTTCATGCCTGGATTTATTTCCAGGAGAGGTTTCAGGGAAACACCAAACTCCTTTGATCCTGGAAAAGAGGAGGTGGATGCTCAGCCCAGGACCTGCCTCCCAAATTCCTGGGGTTTCCCCAGGATATTGCTGGGAAGGGCACAGGAATCCTCACTCCAGGGGTCTGGCCTGGTTGGGAATTTGCTCCTGAGGCTTTTCCAGCCCTTGGGAAGCGGAGAAAAGCTGAGTTGGGGAGAGGAGCCACATCCTCACAGCTCCTGTCCCACTGCCTGTTTCCCTGGATGAGGGATTGTCCCTTGGAAAACACACACTGGGGAGAGGAAGAAGGGATAAATCCCATTAGGAATTCATTCCCTGCTCCAGGAGGGAGGGCAGGATGAGGTGCCTTGGGTCACAGTTCATGGATCCTCAGGGATTTGGGTCACAGTTATGGATCCTCAAGGGATTTGGGTCACAGTTCATGGATCCTCAGGGGATTTGGGTCAGGATCCTCAAGGGATTTGGGTCACAGGCCACGGATCCTCAAGGGATTTGGGTCATAGTTATGGATCCTCAAGGGATTTGGGTGACAGTTCATGGATCCTGAAGGGATTTGGGTCATAGTTATGGATCCTCAGGGATTTCGGTCACAGTTACAGATCCTCAAGGGATTTGGGACACAGTTATGGATCCTCCAGGGATTTGGGATACAGTTATGGATCCTCACAGGGATGTGGTCATAGCTATGGATCCTCAGGGGATTTGGGTCAGGATCCTCAAGGGGTTTGGGCCAGAGTTCATGGATCCTCAAGGGATTTGGGTGACAGTTCCTGGCTCCCAGGTGACAGGGGCCTGTTGGATCCCACCTTTCCCACCAGGATCCTGCCCAGGCAGTGAGTGCAGCTGAACCAGATCCCTCTGCTCTCATTTTCCGACGTTCCTCCAAGGCTGAGCTGCTGCTGGGACACAGATCCAGCTCCCCCTGCTCCCCATGGCCATGTCCCCATGGAGGTGGCTCAGTGCTCTCACCAGGACAGAGTGAAACCAAGAACCTTGGCTGTTCTATTCCCAATAAATGCAGCCTGTCTGGATAAATCCATCCCACTCCTCCCCTCCTCTGGCAGCTCCCTGGGCTGCCATGGTTACTCTGCAGGGCTGCCCCAGCATGAAGAAATGCTGTTTATTTTCCTTTCTGCGTGCAGAAGGAACAAGCACTTCTTTTTGCTGGTTTAATTATGATTTTTCATTAAGGAATCCCCTCCTTTTATCCCCACTGTTTATTTTTCCAGCAGGCACAACCCTCCTGTTTGGAACAAAACAATTCCACTTTCAGATGGAACAGCAAGAAGTTTTCCTGCTCAAAATGACAAGAAATAAAATGTAAACATCTTCCCATTTTCACTTTTTCCCTCTCAGGAGGGTGGGAATGCCTTGGGAAAGGCAGGAGGTTCCAGAGGCCCTGGTGAAATGCCAGCATGGCTGTCACTGGGAGTGCCAAACAGATTCTGGTGTGGCTTTCCAGAGCACTGGGGTTTATTTGGTCCCATTATCTCCCTTTGGAGATTCAATCACAAGGGGAACTATGCCAAGTTTATTCTCTTTTTAAGTGACAATAAAGAAGCTGAGCTGCTGCAAACCCTGATGAGGATTCATGTTACTGCAGCAGGGCTTTTATCCCAGTAATGATCCTGTTTCTCTCACACAGTGAGGGTGTGGTTGGTGATTTGTACTCCCAGTCCAACAGAAATCCTTACTGGGAGGTGGGAGCTGCAGTGGGAAGTGGGGTTTATTCCTCTGCCAGCTGGAGGGGCAGTTTTGTGTCACAAATGTGGGTGTGGAAAGGGCAAGGAGAAGGTTTGATAACCCAGGGGATGTGCCTCCCCCTGGGCAGCCTCACTGTGCTTTTTATTCTTTAACACCAAATAAATACAAACCAACCCAGTGGGAAACAAACAGCAGTAAATCCCAGAAATTGGACACTTTGAAAAACAAAACTATTAACTAAGCTTAGGCCCCAGATCACTGGTTTGGGGAGGGAAGGCTCTCCCCAGGTCTGCAGCACAGGTGGCTTTGTGGGAGTGACTCAGGATTTCATCCAGGATTTGGGATTTGGGATGTGGGGGCTGGAAGGACAGAGAGAAACAAGAGGCACTTAAAGGTTTCTCATGAGCACTGGGAATTGAACTGCTTTATGGAATTCCCCAAGTATCTTCCCAAGGAATTTCCTCCACTGGTGATGGAGGAACCCAGGAGGAACCACCTTCAGTTTGCTCCATGACGAGCCTGGAGCTCCATGGACAGCTCTGTTTGGAACAGGTGAGGTGCAGCATCAACAAACACCTGGAATTCCCAAAGGATGAAGCTTTCCCTGCAGGCCCTTCCCACTATTCCACAGGTCCATCAGAGCCCCTTTTCCTATTTTTATTTCTGCAATCTTTGCCTCACCACATGCCTGATCCTCCTCGTGTCCAAGGCAGGAAACTGGATCTGGTGACTGGGAAGAAAGGGTGGGAGGAGAAATGAATCTCTCCATGGTTTCCATATTCCATAATCCTGCAGAGCTGGGGCAGGCACTGCTGAGGGTCACACAGAGCAGCAACAGTTCACCTGATGTGGTAAATACACCCCTGAGTTACTCACTCTGCAGTTCCTTCCTATCTCCTGTAACATTCCAACTCCCAATTTCACAACACAGGAATCTCCTCCTTTCAAAGGATTCCAAAACAGCTAAAAAATAAAGATTTAAAAAATAGATAGATATTAAAAATACTTCCTTGCTTCTCCATGGAGGGGAAGGTGGTTTCTGGTCTCTGAATCACAAAATTCTCTCTCTCTCTCCTGGGAGTCCTGGTGCTCTGGGCTCTCCCTGCAGAGCAGTGGGATGTGCAGGAGTTAAAACTTCTGCAGGAATTTGAGCACCAGGTCCCTCAGTTTGATCCTCAGAGGCTCATCGTTGTCACAGATGATGTGTGTGGAGTCCTCCTCGAGCTGGATGAGGGTCTCTGCCTCCTGCAGCAGCACGATGTGACCCTTGGCCGTGTCCTCCACCTTCACGTCGCTGAAGCCGTGCTGGGAGCAGGGAGGGGACAGGGATGTCACCACAGCTCGGGGAATGGGGAAACAGCAGTGCCCAGGGCACAGGGGGCAGGAGGAATTCCATGGAAACATGGAGTGGTTTGGCTGGGAAGGGATCTTAAAGCTCATCCTGTTCCAACCCCAACACCTCCCACTGTCCCAGGGAATCCAACCTGGCCTTGAACACTCCCAGGGCTGGGCCATCCATCCTTTCTCTGGCAATTCCAGCCCAGCCCCTCCCCACCCTCCCAGCCAGCAATTCCTTCCCAATATCCCTCCCAAAGCTCCCCTTTCCCAGTGGGAAGCCATTCCCTGTGTCCTGTCCCTCCAGGCCTTGTCCCCAGTCCCTCTCCAGCTCTCCTGGAGCCCCTTCAGGCTCTGGAAGGGGCTCCAAGGTTTCCCTGGATCCTTCCGTTCCCCAGTTGTCCTCAGGGATCCAGCTTAGGAAGGGACCTCAAAGCTCATCCCATTTCATGGGCAGGGACACCTCCCACTGTCCCAGGGAATCCAACCTGGCCTTGGACACTCCCAGGGCTGGGCCATCCATCCTTTCTCTGGCAATTCCAGCCCAGCCCCTCCCCACCCTCCCAGCCACCAATTCCTTCCCAATCTCCCTTTTCCCAGCCCTGCCCTCTGGCACTGGGAAGCCATTCCCTGTGTCCTGTCCCTCCAGCCCTGTCAAGTCTCTCTCCCTCTTTCTTGGAGCCCCTTCAGGTACAGAGAGGCTGCAATCCTGCCCTTTTTCCTGATAATTTTCTCCTGGAAGTCATTCAGGCAAGGACAAGGCTCCACAGAGCCACCAATCCCCCCATCCTGCAGCTCCCCAGTGGGGACATTCCCAGAATCCCTTCTTCACTCATCATTCTGTTCTCCCAGAATTTGTAAAACACCAAATGCTTTTGAGAATTCCTGCCCAGTGCTGAAATCCATTGGAAATCAGCTGCTGAATCCAGAAGTCCTGGGGGGAAATGCACCCACACAGGGTGACCCAAAAGATCTGTTTCCATGGAGAACAGGGGGAATGACTGCCATGAAGTTCCTGTGTCAGGACATGGCTCCACAATGGACTCTTCTCTCCACACTCAGTGCAGGGACACACATTCCATGGAATACTTTGAATCACAGAATCAGAGAATGGATTGGGTTGGAAAAGCCCTCCGAGATCATCAAGTCCAACCCTTGGGCCAACTCCAGTCCCTTTACCAGATCATGGCACTCAGTGCCACGGCCAAGCTCAGTGCAAAAACCTCCAGGGATGGGGAATCCACCCCCTCTCTGGGCAGCCCATTCCAATCCCTGAGCACTCTCTCTGCAAAGGAGTTTTTTCTCATCTCCAACTTCAATTTCCCCTGGCAGAGCTTGAGCCCCCCGTGCCCCCTTGTCCTATTGCTGAGTGCCTGGGAGAAGAGACCAACCCCCACCTGGCTGGAACTTCCCTTCAGGCAGTTCCAGACAGTGCTGAGGTCACCTCTGAGCCTCCTCTTCTCCAGCACAAACACCCCCAGCTCCCTCAGCCTCTCCCCACAGCACTTGTGCTCCACTCCCTTCTCCAGCCTCGTTGCTCTTGTCTGGCCCCGCTCCAGCCCCTCAAGATCTTCCCTGGCAAACTTTGCTAACTCAGCCCTTCCCTGTTTCAAGCCACACTAGAATTACTCCCCCTCTCTCTCTGCTACCAAAGCAGGGGATGAGCAGGAATCTGCTGGAACTCCCCCTGCCCCCAAAGGCTCCTCACCTTTTCCAGGGTCTGCACAAACTGGTCCACGGGAATGGAGCCACTCAGGAGCGGCTTGAGGGATTTACACTCGGGCACATCATCACTCACTCTCTTCCTCTTCTTGCTGGCAGGAGGCTGGGCAGGTTTGGGAGGCAGCTGAGGGGGGAGGAGGGAAAAAAGTCACACACTAAGGATGCAGCAGGTTGAGAAATGGGTAAATTCAGAGCAAGTGAAGATGCAGCAGGTTGAGAAATGGGTAAATTCAGAGCAAGTGAAGGAAAAAAAAGGGATGTTGTGAGAACTGGCCTTGGAAAAGGGAGTCTTTAGAAGAACTTGGGCAGACAGGGAGGGCTGAGCTGCTGCAGGGAGTGGAGTCACTGCACCAATCCCACCACTTCCCTGCTGGCTGGTGGGACTGCCTGCATGGATTGTGTCATTTGGGAATCACTCAGACGGTTCTGAGTTCACAGGTTGAGTTTTTGGGGCTCATCCACACAGTTTCTGTCACTCCAGAGGTCCCAGGCTCAGCCAGGCCTGGCAGGCACCACTGGGCTGGACCAGCTCCAGCATTTATGAAGCTTTTGGCATTTTAAGGCCAGGCCTAAGTTGATTTGGCAGCAGGAATGTGGGTATGGAACTGAATAAATGAACACCACAAAGGAGAAAGCAGCCTCAGACCAATTCCATCACAGCACTTCAGTTTTTCCAGCACTGCTCAGTGTTTCTAGGGAACAGACTTGGAAAGAGGAGCTCAGCCTGTCTGCTGGGCACTGACACAAATCCCTGACCAGTCTTTACATCCCTGCAGCAGAGTCATTTCCATACTGGGCACGGGGCCTGGCAGGAGAAGGGCCTTTCCCTGAGTCCCTGTAGGCTCTTGTATCCCAGGAAACAGGGTGCAGGAGCAGGAATGCCAGGAATCCCAGTGCCAGCCTGAAGGAGGGGGCAGGAAGGGGTGTCACACATTAGTGGGAGGATGCACAACCTGCCCTGGGGACAGCTGGAGGCACAGTCCCCTCCCAGGGCTGTGTCTCAGGTCATCCCTCTCCCCCAGCTCTGAGCCCATGGGAACGTGCCTGATGCTGCTCCTGGTCATGGAGGAGGATTTGCAGCCTCCCCTCAGGAATAATCTCACTTCTCCTCTTATCTCAGCCCAGGAAAAGAAGGCAGAGAGATTCATTTGCATCCCACTCCCTCCTCCACGGGTAATTCCTGGCTGGCACACACCAGGGCACAGCCTGGACAAGGACCTGCTCTGGAGGGGAAGGAGCAGCTCCCAGGACAGCTGCAGACCCAGATGGCAGCAGAGCCATGGAAGGAGATTTTCCTCCCTTTCCCATTGTCCTGTACCTGCAGCACGTGCTTGTTGTCCTTGGTGTGCAGCACAGCAGAGACTGTTGCCAAGGAAATGCCAGGCTTGATCTCCAAGGGCACCAGGGAATCTGCAAGCTGGACAAAAGGAGGTTTTGGTCAGCAAGAGAGAAGCTCATAATGTGGATGAGTCCAGCAGTGATTTAAACTGGCAGCAGAGTGGTTTTAATCAGGACTAATAACCTGCAAACACAAACCCACTGATACAGGGACAGAGGGATCCTCTCCCCTGCCCAACCCTCCTCCCAGCTCCGACAACTCTGGATGTCACACTGGGATCAGAGGTTTCCAGCAGCCAGGGCTGGTCTCAGAAAACAGAATAATTTAAGAGAATCCTTGTTTAGAAAGGCAATGACTTAATTAATATTTTTAGTTAGTAAAACTAAGGGTCTAATTCAGGGTTATTTATTGTTATGTTGATGGACAATGAAAAACCAAGGTGAGTTTCCTTTCAGTTCCTGACTGCAGAGTAGATGGAAGAAAAGGATTTGCTCTTAAAACCCCAATGGATTAGTTTGAAGTTATTCCCTACAGTGCTGCACAAACCTCCTTCCACTGCCTTTTACACAATTCTTCCCTGAAAGATGTAAAACTTAGTTTTGGCTTCAACTTTGGGTTCAATGGCAACATCCCAGACCTGGTTTTCAGGTACCAAAACACTGCTGAGCTCCCAGGCCTGCTGCAAATTCTGACCATCACTCAGTCCCTGCAAACCTCCAGTCCTTGTGGATACAGAACCAGCTGAACTTGACTCAAAAACCCCTTCTTTCTGGCCTAATCCTTTTGCCACTGAAGCACTGAGAAGGTTTTTCACTTGGCTTCGATGATGGCAAAGCTCAGCTACTTTTAATGATCTCTGAAAATCTTACTCATCACTATTAAAGCTGCAGGAACATTGTGAGAATCAACAGTTGTTGTGTTGGGAAAACACAGGCTGCATTAGAAATCCCTAAATTTTGTCTGGATTCAGACCTGGAGAATCTTAGAAACTCAGATTTCAGGGAGCACTTTGGATCCCTGTCACTCTGGGGCTCTGCTCAAGGTGTTTAAAGCAGGAAATTTGAGGATGGTTTGTTGTTGAAGGCCAAGAGAATGAAAATATAACGATAATCATGGCTTTAGATTTCTCCTGGGACCTAAAAACAGCAGCACTTGCAGCAGAGTGTGCTCTGTGGTCAAAGGCACTGCCCATTCCCAACACATTCCAGAGGGGATTGATACAAAACAGGCTCTAATGAAGAGCAAAATGACAAACACATAAAGTGAAAGATCCTTAAAAACCAGGGAGCTGCCAGGAATCCAAGCCTGCTGCCACTGAAATGCTTGGATATGAACATTTATGGAGGTTTGACCCACCAACAACACCTGAATGATGAACAGTCAGGTCAGGAAAGATCTTGAGGGGCTGGAGCGGGGCCAGAGAAGAGCAAGGAGGCTGGAGAAGGGAGTGGAGCACAAGTGCTGTGGGGAGAGGCTGAGGGAGCTGGGGGTGTTTGTGCTGGAGAAGAGGAGGCTCAGAGGTGACCTCAGCACTGTCTGGAACTCCCTGAAGGGAAGTTGTGGCCAGGTGGGGGTTGGTCTCTTCTCCCAGGCACTCAGCAATAGGACAAGGGGGCACGGGGGGCTCAAGCTCTGCCAGGGGAAATTGGAGTTGGAGATGGGAAAAAACTTCTTTGCAGAGAGAGTGCTCAGGGATTGGAATGGGCTGCCCAGAGAGGGGGTGGATTCCCCATCCCTGGAGGTTTTTGCACTGAGCTTGGCCGTGGCACTGAGTGCCATGATCTGGTAAAGGGACTGGAGTTGGCCCAAGGGTTGGACTTGATGATCTCGGAGGGCTTTTCCAACCCCATCCATTCTATGATTCTATGATAAGGACAGAGAGCCAGAGGTTCCTTCTGAGCTCCTCCAAGGCATTGCTGCAGCTCAGAATGAGGAACAGAGAGAAGGACAGAGAGCCAGAGGTTCCTTCTGAGCTCCTCCAAGGCATTGCTGCAGCTCAGAATGAGGAACAGAGAGAAGGACAAAGCGCCAGAGGCTCATTTTGAGCTCCTCCAAGGCATTGCTGCAGCTCAGAGCCCTCTGTGTGTGGCAGCCAATCCTCCAATTACACAAACCCAGTGACCCAAACCCAAAGGGTCATTTAATCCCATCCAGTAACTCACCCAGCAAGGCCACACAGCTCTGCTGTGCTCCTTTCTCCACTCCTTTCAGGTGGCCTCCTGCACACACAAATCACAGAGCTCTTCCCAAATGCTGCATGAAAGGAACCTTTTCACAGGGACAGCATGTCTTGTCTGTACTCCAAGTTATGGCAGCTCCACCATTCCCCCTCACAGGCTGTTTCCAACTTTAATTCTCTCTTTGCAGCTCCTTTCAGGGCTGACTTTGCCCAGCTTTCAGCTGCTGGATGCTGTTCTGCCTTTGTGTGTGAGATGAGACTGAACAGCTCCCACCAAGCAGGAATAAACGAGCCCTCCTTGCAGTGATTATCAGGCACAAAGGCAGGGACACTGAGAGCTGAGAACTCCACTTTAATCACTCCCCTGCCTCTGGATGAGCACTTGCACTGCCTCAATACAAGCCTGTGCACTGTGCATTTCATCTTTCAGCTCATCCACCCAAGCTAAACCAGAGTAAACGTATTTTTGCTGTTGAATCTTCCCTGTTAGGATTGTGTTTCCCACAGCAAGATGTGGTTTGACACACACCAGGTGGGCTCAAACACCCTGGTTGGCCAAACTAGTTGTTGGTAAGGAAGAACATGGGTTAGGCCATTCCTAAGTCTTGCTAAAGGTTTAAGTTGGCAAGTTGTCCTCAGTCACCAGCAAAAATCCTCTTGCTGGCAGAAAAGGGCTGAGCAATGGCTGGGGGTGGGACCTGAACTCCCACAGCAACAACAAAACTGAGGCTGAGCAAGGAGTGGATCAAATCAGGGAGGATTTTGGCACACCTGGGCTGGGGCCTGTGAGGGATTTTGCCAGGCACAGACACACAAGGATGTAACTAGACAGGATTCTGACATCCAAGCTGCAGGGATTGCTTCCCAGACCTTTGGGACAGCTCTCCAAAGTCTTCCCTTTTCCCTCAGACTCACACCAGGGAGGCTGCAGAGCACTGAGCCAGCGGGGAGAGGCAAAGTCTGACTGAGTGGAGTGAGCTGGACCTTCACCCTCCAGGACCAGAGCAAAGGGGAACAAGCAGGAGCACAGCAAAGCTCAGCAGGAATTAAACTCCCCTGAACTTTCAGGATCTGAAATCACTGCTGTGTGTTTTGCAGCTTTGCAAACTGCACAGATGTGTCACCTCTGCATTAGAGATCAGAGAAACCAGAGAAACCAAGAGAAACCAGAGAAACCAAGGGCATGAAACTGCTGTGAAACCACTGGGCAGGACAGACCCAGCAGGAACTCAACACTTTGCAAATCCCCAGGGAAAAACAAAGAACAAATCCACTTGCAATATAACCCTGGGGCAGGGGTCAGTTCTGTTCAGCCTGTGCAGTGCCCAGTCCTGAGTCCACTCCCAGTTTGCATTAATGAGCCCAGTACAGATCAAGGAGAGTGTCCAGAAGGTCTCACTGAGGTTTGGAGAGGCTCCTTTAACAGAAGGGAATATCAGGATGGCAGAGAGGAAGAGCTCAAGACCTGGAGTGAGAAAAACAAGCTGAAATTCAACCCATGAAATGCAAGGCCAGAGATTGGACTGATAGAGAGAATTTCAGCTGCTGGAAAGGACAGAGGTGAAGGGCTCAGGTTGATTAGTCCATCCCTTGAGAACTGAGAGTCACAAATGTGACAGGGCCACATAAAAGCCAAATGCAAGCCCAGAAAATACCAGGTAATTCTTGCAGAGATGAGCCATCACCATTACACTGAGCCCAGCCAGATCCCATCTGAACCACTTGTAAATTGTGGGTAATTTCAGTTCAAGTCAGATGTTCTGAAGGGTAGATCAGGGCAGGAGGAGATGCCTTGCAAGAGGAAACTAAACACCCTGGCAAAAAGAAAGCCAAAGGGAGAATCTGATTATTCTATATCAACACCACAGGGGAAATGGCAACAAAAAGGAAAATGTATTTATGCTAAAAGATGATGTTAAGAATAAATGTGTGCAGGCTGGACATGAGGAGGTTTCTGCCCATCAGACACAGGGGGAGTTTGAGCAGCAACCAGAGGGAGCAGCAGGGGCAAAATCTCTGCAATTTGGAGCTGGAGCCTCACATTTTTTGAGGCACATTCTGAAGACTCTCAGTAAGTGCAGCTGACTCTGGCCAGGCAGTCCAGGAGGGCACTCCCATTTCCAGGAGGGAATGGTGGCTCAGCCTCAGGGCTTGCCAGCTCTGAGGAGATTCTTACCCAGATCCCAGCCCCAAAACAGGATAAATTCACTGAAAAACATCCTCTGCCAATTCCTAGAGAAGCCCAAGGGTTTTAAGACCTGCCTGAGTTCAGAGATCACAGCTGCACAGAGGGTTTTACAACACCCAGTCCTCAGCAAAACCTGAGTGGAGAAATCCTACTCACCCTCCATGCTCCTCACACATATCAAAAATCCTTCCTGGGTGCAGAAAAGCATCTTCCCAGGGCATCTTTAATAGGAAAAGATTTGCCAGATATTCCACATGCTTAAATGCTGTGCAGGAGCCCTGATGACCTGCCAAGTCAGTTTTGCCAACAGGAGAAGCCCCACAGGTTTCACCATGTCATTTAAATTTGGGTGGTGACATGAGGAGAGGAATTTGCCTCATCTACAACCTCCCTGCCGGATCTCATCCTTCATTTTTGAAGGAGCAGGAGCTCTGCTGTCCAGGCCCTTGTGAGACAAGAATAGTGTGGCCAGCAGGCCCAGGGCAGTGAGCCTTCCCCTGGCCTCTGCCTTGGGGAGGCCACACTTTGAGTGTTGTGTTGAGTTGTGGGCCCCTGAGTTGAGGCAAGAGATTGAGGGGCTGGAGCGGGGCCAGAGAAGAGCAAGGAGGCTGGAGAAGGGAGTGGAGCACAAGTGCTGTGGGGAGAGGCTGAGGGAGCTGGGGGTGTTTGTGCTGGAGAAGAGGAGGCTGAGAGGTGACCTCAGCACTGTCTGGAACTGCCACATCAGGGAAGTTGTGGCCAGGTGGGGGTTGGTCTCTTCTCCCAGGCACTCAGCAATAGGACAAGGGGGCACGGGGGGCTCAAGCTCTGCCAGGGGAAATTGAAGTTGGAGAGCAGAAAAAACTTATTTTCAGAGAGAGTGCTCAGGGATTGGAATGGGCTGCCCAGAGAGGGGGTGGATTCCCCATCCCTGGAGGTTTTTGCACTGAGCTTGGCCGTGGCACTGAGTGCCATGATCTGGTAAAGGGAGTGGAGTTGGCCCAAGGGTTGGACTTGATGATCTCAGAGGGCTTTTCCAACCCAATCCATTCTATGATTCTCTGATTCTATGACCAGACCCAGAGATGGACAAGAGAGCTCAGGGTGGGCAGGAGAATCCAAGGGATGCAGCCTTGGCTTTGACCCCCTGCTAAGCCAGGCCTGAACTCTGCAAGAGTCAGACCCTGCAGAGGGAACTAAAGATGTTTGGTCAAAGATGGAGCAAAGGGGAACGGGCTGGAGAGTTCAATATTCCCATGGATTCCTCACCAGGAGCAAAGGGGAAAGGGCTGGAGAGTTCAATATTCCCATGGATTCCTCACCAGGAGCAAAGGGGAAAGGGCTGGAGAGTTCAATATTCCCGTGGATTCCTCACCAGGAGCAAAGGGGAAAGGGCTGGAGATTTCAATATTCCTGTGGATTCCTCACCAGCAAAGCACAGGGAACAGGCTGCAGGCAGGATGGAAATGGAGGAATCTTCCTAATGAGACTTAAAGGAAAAAAGACATTTCCAGCACAGAGGAACATCCTGGAACTAAAGGCATCTGTCTGATGGTTAGAGGGGGATCTGAGTCATGTCTTGTTGGGGTTTCAGCCTCACATGTCACACAATCCGAGTGTTTAATGGGATGATTCAGTTGCCAAACCAACCCCAGCTCAGTGGATCTGTCAGTAACTGTGGCTCTCCCACAGTTCTCTCTGGAGCAGGTTGGGAAGTTTCATTAACTTCAGTGGATGAAGAATCGCGCCATAAATAGCTGAAGTTTTTGTTATTATTGCTTGCAAATGCCAAAAATCTTAACTTTCGGCTTGGGCAGAGCCAACACCCAGTGGAGAAATAAAAGGAGGAGGAGGGGAAATTCAGAGTTTTGAACAGGGAACCAAAGCTCTTCTTTTCCAGGGGCTTGTTCCATGGCCAGGGCTATGGATGAGCAGCAGGAACCTAATCCCCAGAGCCTGGAAACCAAAACAGAAAGGCTGGGATTGACCCACCAGCAGGGAATAATCCTGACTGGGAGTCCAACAGCAGAATCACAGAATCATAGAATGGATTGGGTTGGAAAAGCCCTCCAGGATCATCAAGTCCAACCCTTGGTCCAACTCCAGTCCCTTTACCAGATCATGGCACTCAGTGCCACGGCCAAGCTCAGTGCAAAAACCTCCAGGGATGGGGAATCCACCCCCTCTCTGGGCAGCCCATTCCAATCCCTCAGCACTCTCTCTGCAAAGAAGTTTTTTCTGCTCTCCAACTTCAATTTCCCCTGGCAGAGCTTGAGCCCCCCGTGCCCCCTTGTCCTATTGCTGAGTGCCTGGGAGAAGAGACCAACCCCCACCTGGCCACAACTTCCCTGATGTGGCAGTTCCAGACAGTGCTGAGGTCACCTCTGAGCCTCCTCTTCTCCAGCACAAACACCCCCAGCTCCCTCAGCCTCTCCCCACAGCACTTGTGCTCCACTCCCTTCTCCAGCCTCGTTGCTCTTCTCTGGCCCCGCTCCAGCCCCTCAATCTCTTGCCTCAACTCAGGGGCCCACAACTCAACACAACACTCAAGGTGTGGCCTCCCCAAGGCAGAGGCCAGGGGAAGGCTCACTGCCCTGGGCCTGCTGGCCACGCTACTTTGGAGCCAGGACAGCAGGCTCAGCACTAACCCTGCCCACGTTTGCCAATCCTGTGCCAAAGGACAGTTTAGGGAGGTATTTTAGGAGTGCAGTGAGGCAGATTTATGGCTGTTTATTGAAGCTCTTCCCCAGTAGCTCCAGAGCAGTCAGGAAACAGTTTTTTGAAGAACTTACAGGAGGAGAGTGGAAAGCAGAACCAGCAGAAGCAGAAAACAGCCTCAGAGTGGAATGAAAAATGACAGGTAGGGGAAGCAAGGACATGAAATATCTTCAAAGTAAAGGCAAGCAGCTTGCAGATGCAAAAGATGAGTCATTTGAAAGATGTAAAAATGGCATAAATCAAAATATTCAAAATATAGTAACCAGTTTATGGGTCAGAATGTCAAGTGAGGATGTGATGGTGTTGTTGAAGCTGACTGGGGAGAGAGAGGTGGAAAATAGAGTTATTTTACAGCCAGCCGTCAAAAATGAAAGGAAAAACAAACCTAGACATTAATGTAGGCAGGCAAAGGCAGGCTGGGAGCAGGAAAACAGATCCCTGTTTCATCCAACTAAATAGGACAATCTGTGGGTAAGAACAACCAGAGAAAAGGCACAGCAGAAAAAAAGCAAAGGAAATGAAGGATAACACATTCCAAGGCCACAAAAGAGGGGAGGGGGGAGGAGAATTCCCTGAGGCTGAATGGCCAGGAGAGAAAAGAGACCTGGGAATGAGGTGGGAGACAGTTCTAGGAAGAAAACAAGGGCTGAGTGCATTGAACAGGGATGGTTTAAATCAGGAAATCAGCAAACTGTGCTGGGTCTGGCTCTGTCCAGGGAAAGGTTAGTGGGCAAGAGAAGAAAGTTGTGGTGGAATGTCCAAAGGTGAGGCCAAACTGCTGGGAAAAAGGGAGAGACTCCAGGCAATTTTACAGCCAGGGGATTCAGGGAGGTTGGAGCTGGAGGGAGGGAGGAGCAGCAGGAGCAAACACAGGTTGTGGTGCAGTTACTCTGGCCCAGGGACATGGGGGGAATAAAGGGACAGAGAGGTGGGAGATGGGAGAGTGTGGGGTCACCAAAACAAGCTGAGGGTTTGAAGAAAATCAAAATTAACCCCCCCCCCAGTCTCTGAAACACGGAGGAAGTTGGAGAGGTGAGATAAAAGCACAAAAAGAAAAGTCAAGACGAGAAAGGGAGGGTGGAGTGAAAGCCCCTTGATTACAATGGAGCCCAGTGGCCGTTTTCCTAATTCTCTCTGCGATTCCACTCCAGGTCAGGCACATTCACACCCTCCCACACCGGGCTGTGTCCTGAAGAACTTGCAAATAGTGTTTTAAACCCACAGAGCCCTCCGTGAAGTGTCTGCTGCCGACAGCGAGTGATCTGCACCATTGTTCAGCTGTAATTAAACTTGGAGGCACATTATTTGCTCAAACACTACTGCTGAATTTTATCTGTTTGCTCCAGGAGGTGGTTTCCATTTTCCCATCGTTGTGCCCTGAATAGACAATGCCCAACCAATTTCCAGGAAGCAGCTCTTTTTTTTATTATTATTCTTATTTTTTGAAGTGAAAGGCAGATGCTGAGAAGAACAAATTAGTTCAAGTGTAAAGGTTTGGACGATCCCTCGGAGGGCCATCCCAGGCTGATGCCTCGGGAGTGCTGAAACCTCTCTCTAAACAAAGGCTGCTGTGAGTGTAAATCTCATTATCACCCCCCAGCCCTGCCTGACCCGCCCCTGCTCCGCGGGGAAGTGACTGAAATGTAGACAAGTTCCCGCAGTAAATTTGCATTAGTCTGACAGGACAGAACCTGAATCACCGCAGCAGTTTTGGGGAGGGAATTCCACACCACCAGACCCTCAGTCTGCACTCACTGAACCCTCTCTGTGCCAACTCTGAAATTCCAAAAGCTGGGATAATCCAGGCAGAACTCTGAGCACATTCGTAGAATCACAGAATGGACTGCGTTGGAAAAGCCCTCTGAGATCATCAAGTCCAACCCTTGGGCCAACTCCAGTCCCTTTACCAGATCATGGCACTCAGTGCCACGGCCAAGCTCAGTGCAAAAACCTCCAGGGATGGGGAATCCACCCCCTCTCTGGGCAGCCCATTCCAATCCCTCAGCACTCTCTCTGCAAAGAAGTTTTTTCTGTTCTCCAACTTCAATTTCCCCTGGCAGAGCTTGAGCCCCCCGTGCCCCCTTGTCCTATTGCTGAGTGCCTGGGAGAAGAGACCAACCCCCACCTGGCCAGAACTTCCCTTCAGGCAGTTCCAGACAGTGCTGAGGTCACCTCTGAGCCTCCTCTTCTCCAGCACAAACACCCCCAGCTCCCTCAGCCTCTCCCCACAGCACTTGTGCTCCACTCCCTTCTCCAGCCTCGTTGCTCTCCCTGCAGCTTTCCCTTCTCCACCTGAACACCCTCAGCTCTCCCAGCCCATCGTCCCTCTCCAGCATTCCAGGAGCCCCTTTGGGCACTGGAAGGGGCTCTCAGATCGCCCTGGAGCTTTCCCTTCTCCAGCTGAACTCTCTCAGGTCTTCATAGAATCATAGAATGGATTGGGTTGGAAAAGCCCTCCGAGATCATCAAGTCCAACCCTTGGGCCAACTCCAGTCCCTTTACCAGATCATGGCACTCAGTGCCACGGCCAAGCTCAGTGCAAAAACCTCCAGGGATGGGGAATCCACCCCTTCTCTGGGCAGCCCATTCCAATGCCTGATTATTCCCTCTGGGAAGGGCTGTGGATGCCAGGAGAGGGCCTTGATCAGGATCTCACTGCAACAGCCATTCTTTTATGAGTGTATTTTCCACACAGATCCCTGCCCTGGAGCAGATCTGCTTTTTCCAGGGTGGATTTCTCATCCCGCGTTGGGCTAACATGGTTTTGACAAATACCAAGCCATTGCAAGGTTTTTCTAGGAGCTATAAAATACCCTTTTCTGTTGCCACTTGAGCATTCACACAACCCCATGGCTTGAATGAAACAAATGCCCTCTCCTTGTAGTATAGAAATTCCTATATATTCCAGAACTCTAAGGAGTCTTCCCTGATAAACTGCAGAAAAGGAGGCAATAAAACAGCAAATGGAGCTCCTGGAGCCCCTTCAGGCTCTGCAAGGCCCTCCAAGCTCTTCCTGGATCCTTCTCCTCTCCACGCTGGACACCCCCAGCTCTCCCAGCCTGGCTCCAGAGCTGCCATTGCATCCATGCCCAGCCCAGCTCCCAACTGGGAAGGAGCTCAGGGAACAAGGGGCTTCTCTGGGAATCCTGGCAAGGCTCTCCCTTCCCCTTTCCTGCCTTTGACATCCCTGACTTCCCTGAAAGTCATTCTGAGTGTCCTTTATCATGGAATCCTGGAATGGTCTGGGTGGGAAGGGACCTTACCCAGTTCCAACCCCAACACCTCCCACTGTCCCAAGGTGCTCCAGCCTGGCCTTGGACACTCCCAGGGCTGGGCCATCCATTCTTTCTCTGGGAATTCCAGCCCAGCCCCTCCTCACCTTCCCAGCCAGCAATTCCTTCCCAATCTCCCCTTTCCCAGCCCTGCCCTCTGGCACTGGGAAGCCATTCCCTGGGTCCTGTCCCTCCAGCCCTTGGCCCCAGTCCCTCTCCAGGTCTCCTCCAGGCCTCCTTCAAAGGCCACAATAAGGTCACTGCAGAGCCTTCTCTTCTCCAGGCTGAACCATCAGGACATGGAAAATCACTAGGGATGTTTCTCCTCCCTTTGCACAAATTGCTTTGAAACCAGGACTTCTAATTTGATGTTATAAGGAAAAAAAAGACATTTCTGTCAACATTCCTGCCTGTGCAGGTTTGTCCCCCAGCTCTCCAAGCTGGAAGCAACAGGAACCAGACCTCATTCTGTGTGTGCTTCTCTCCACAGGCTGGGGAGCACCACATTCCCTGCAGAGCATCCTCCCTCCCTCTCCCAGGAGTGCTGGGAAGTGCAGGGATTGTGGGATCCAGCCCCATCAGAGGGCTGGACAAGGGAGAGGCTCCCAGACAAAGGCTCAGTCACACCTTCACAGCTCAGGGGAAACCCAAAGCTTGAGTGGAATCCAAGTAAGAGGTGCCTCCTGCACCTCCTGAATCCTGAATTTGGGATTTTTTTTGGTCCTGCTGGTGAATGGAAGCAGAATTTACCAGCCTTAGGTTTACCAGGATCCCATGAAGATGCAAATGTGCCAAACAATTAAATATCCATGCCATGATGGAGTGGCATCCAAGCACATTTTCTAATTAGAGCCCTTCCCTTATCTCCAAGCAGGGGGCTGGGCAGGCTCCCAACAGAACTGGTGTGGAATGGTGGGAATGGGGCTGAGGGATTTGTTCCAGGAGTCCCAGTTCTGTACCTCATATTTAGCTGAGCTGAGGGTTCCCTCCTCCCTCTGCTCTCTGATGGAAAGCAGACTCACCATTCAAGTTTCCAAACCTGCTTGCAAAAAGCCACTGTCACCTTTGATCCAAGGACACATTTGTGCTGATTGGATTGTCAAAAAAATATTTTAAGCTCGTGTCTGTCAGTATTTGGGTCACCTTTTGTGAGGTGGGTACAGTTAGATTTGATTTGTGGGGTTAATAAATCATTAATAGATGTTCTGGGGATAAGCAACCCACATTTGAGATGGCTACAAGCAATCCATTAACCTGCTGGACTTCTGCAGCCTGGAGGAATTAACCATTGAATGAAATTGCTGGAGAACAAATGAGCTTTTCCACTGTTTCTTTAACACATGACTCAGCACTGCTCCTCACAGGAAAGGGCATTTCCCATGGCAGGTACAGCTGGGCAAGGAGAAAGACAACTCCTGGCTACCAACTCCCACATTCTTTGGAACCTTTACGTTGCTCTGGGCACTAAATCAGACTAAATCATACCAATATTTAGACTGGAGGTCACTGTTGCCTCCCCTGTGGCTGGCAGAGGTTGCCCTTTGAACTGTGAGATGTGACATCCTTACGAAGGACAATTCACCTGGACACGTTTTTTGCTTGCCCACAGTCACAGAAGGGTTGGAAGGACCTCAAAGCTCATCCCATTTCATGGGCAGGGACACCTCCCACTGTCCCAGGGTCCTCCAACCTGGCCTTGGACACTCCCAGGGATGGGACAGCCACAGCTTCTCTGGGAATTCCAGCCCTTCCTCTAGAAATTCCTTCCCAATCTCCCCTTTCCCAGCCCTGCCCTCTGGCACTGGGAAGCCATTCCCTGGGTCCTGTCCCTCCAGCCCTTGGCCCCAGTCCCTCTCCAGCTCTCCTGGAGCCCCTTCAGGCTCTGCAAGGGCCTCCAAGCTCTCCCTGGATCCTTCTCCTCTCCAGACTGAACAACCCAAGTCTCTCAGCCAGCTGCTGTTTTTTTCAATTCCTGTCAGTTTACACAGTGAAATTACCTCTCAAAAACGCATCTTTCTTTGCTCTCCATTTGACAGAATGTGCTTTACATTATCACAGTCAACAGCAAATCCCAGGCACAAGATACTTTTGGTCAAAGGCTTCAAATATCTTCAGAATAAATATCTTTAGTTCTGAGGCTGCACCTCCTGCCCTGGGGGCACTGCTGGGACCCCCAGACAGGAGATCCTGAGGGGCTGGAGCGTGTGCAGGGCAGGGAATGGAGCTGGGAAGGGGCTGGAGCTCCAGGAGCAGCTGAGGGAGCTGAGGGGGCTCAGCCTGGAGAAAAGGAGGATCAGCGGGGACCTTCTGGCTCTGCAATCCCTGATGGATCCAGGGGAGGGTCGGGCTCTGCCCCAGGGAACAGGGAGAGGAGGGAGGGAACGGCCTCAGGCTTGGCCAGGGATGGTTTGGTTGGATCTTGGGAATGATTCCTGCATGGAAAGGGTGCTCAGGCCTTGGAATGAACTGCCCAGGGATGGTTTGGTTGGATCTTGGGAATGATTCCTGCATGGAAAGGGTGCTCAGGCCTTGGAATGAACTGGCCAGGGATGGTTTGGTTGGATCTTGGGAATGATTCCTGCATGGAAAGGGTGCTCAGGCCTTGGAATGAACTGCCCAGGGCAGGGGTGGAGTCCCCATTCCTGGAGGGATTGGAATCCCTGTGGATGTGGCACTTGGGGACACGGGCAGGGTGGCCTGGGCAGGGCTGGGGGTGGTGGCACTGGATGATCCCAGAGGGCTTTTCCAACCTGAGCCATCCCTGAGGATTCTGTGCCATCCTGGGGCTGTCCCAGCTCCTACAACCCCCTGAGAGGGAGTTTAACAAGGTTGGGATCCGGATGTGCCCTCAGGCACAGGGACAGGAGGAGAGGGAACGGCCTCAGGCTGTGCCAGGGGAGGTGCAAGTTGGACACTGGGAATGATTCCTGCATGGAAAGGTTGGTCAGACACTGGAGCACGTGGCTCTGGGCTGTGTGGACTCCCCACTCCTGGAAGCAGCACTTGAGGACACAGTTCAGTGTTGAACATCACACAGTGGTGCCAACTGCCCGGCAGAGCCAACGACCCTACAGGTCTTCCAAGCTGTGATTCCACAGGGGCTCCCCAGGGAGCAGCAGGAATGCGAGCCCCCACCTCCCTCCCCTCCCTGCAGTCACTCACATCGGGTGTGATCTCGATCTTCTCGTAGCGGCGCTTGTAGGGCAGGGCGAGCACCTCTGCGCGCCGATAGGCCACGGGCGGGGGCTGGCACTCCACCATCAGGTCGGTGCGGTGCGACTGCGCGGGCGGCGGCTGCGTGTACTGCTCGGGGCACACCACGTGCAGGGGCTGCCAGGCAGGGGGGAAAGCAAACAGAGAGGTCTTGTTACCAGTGAGGTTACCTGAGTGTCCCAGTTGAGCAGGTGGGACCAGTTTATCCCTGGGTGGGTGTGACCAAAGCTGGGCATTCTCCACCCTCCAGCCATTGCCCACCAACTGCCAACAATGGCCCATTGGCAGCAGCTGCCCAGGGCACACCCGACCCCTCAGCCTGGCAGCTGCCTGGGAAAGAAGCCTGGCAGAGAAGAGCTGGGACAACTCCCCTCCAGGGACTCCTTGCCACCTCCACACCCACCTCAGGCCTCAGCTCTGCTCAGGGGCCACCAACCAGTCCAAAATCCCCCCTGGCTCACACACTCACATCCCCCACTCTGCAACTCCCTGCCCTGGGGGACCCACTGGGGGCTCCCACCCAAACCTCAGGGCATGCAAGCTTGGCCTTTGGGCACCTCTGCCACCACTCCTGGCATCCAGAGGAGGAGCACAACCTGGACAGGAGGAGCCCACCACTCTCCACCACACTGTCCCATCATCTGCACCAACAGCTTTGGCCCTTCCTTTCCCTTTGCACTCGGGGGAACCCCGTGGGGCTCAGCACAGGGGCCACCAAACCCCCCTGTGTTTGTGCCCCAGGGGGCTGGGTTCCACTGCTGGGCTTTGGGGGTTCAACCCAATTTCTCTTTGTGCCATTGCATTGATTGGAATATTGGTATTAAATTGTAGCTCTGACTTGTAATCTCTTTTGTGGTGGGTTCATTTCTCCTGCCAGTTTACCTTTAAACCAGTACATTGAGATAGAATTAGATCTTTTTCCTTTAATTAGGGTTTGCTTTCATATTGCTGTGATTGTATAGGGAATTTATAGGTGCCCAGCAAAGATTGTGAGGTACCAGGTGCTGTCAGGACCTGGCACTGAGGGCCTTTACCACGGAGGAGGGAAAATACCAAGTACAAAACAAACATGCAGAGGCCCCCTGTGCACAGAGGCCTCTTTGATACGTGGTGGTCTCTGTGAACAAAGGAGACCCTTCATCCAGTGTGGGGGGATCCTGCACAACCAATAAAGGAGAAGATGACACCCCCTCTCCCTTTGGAGGAGAGACCTCTTACAGCAAGACCAATAAACTGATGAATATGCATTATCTGATGAAAACAGGCAGGACTTGGAAAACTACAAAAAACATGAAGTTTGAATGTGAGGTGTGCTCCAGACTCCTGTGGTTTGAGGCACCTGAAAATAAACCTTTCCTCTTTGTCTTTGGTCTCTACTAATTTTTAATCAAAGCTGTACTATTTTTGTATTTTATATCAATTTGGATTTTAGCTTGTACCTTAATCTGTCAGTGATCTTAACCATGCAGAGCTTTAGACAAAGAGGAATTTAAGCCTGGAGCTGTAAGATGAACTTTAAGAAATAAACCAAACCCTTGTTTAGATTAGAGGCTGAGCTGTAAGAAATAAATCAGAAAACCTGTCTAGGTTGAGGCTTGAAGCTGTAACATTGTTTAGTTAAAAGGAAATACAGAACTGCAGAGATAAGAGCAGCCTGTTAGACCTGTTAAAAGTCACCCAAAATATCCTGCTTAACTTTGGGGAGGGGTTATCAGCTGTAACTAAGTATATAAACCTGGAAACATAAAGGTCTCATTGAACATGTTTTTGGTGGATAATCCCCCATGTTCCCAGCACTGAATAAAAGAATGAATTTTGTTCTGTTGTGTTGGATTTGATTGTTTCTTAACTCAAAATTCTGGGTGTTACTTTAATTGTGTTATGAGTCAGAAAGGAAACTTCAGTAGAAACAAGTGGGATGGACAAGGAGAGGCCACTAAAGCCCAAAAGAATCAAGGGGGGAATACAGAGACTACAAGAACCCTCTGTCCTTTTTCCCAGACCTCTCCTAAGGGAGAGCTCAATGCCCATGGAAAAATGGTTGTCCTGATTTTGGTTTAATGCATCAATTGTTCACAATTATTATTTCAGGTGTGTGAGGAACCACAGGAAAAGGCAAATTCCTTACCTGGACTTCTTTGAGTAATTTAGACACCTGGATAAAGTTGAGCCTGGTGTCAATGGGGCAGTAAACACACTTCATTGCCAAGGGCTGGTATGGAGCCAGGGCATCCAGGTAGGAAAAATCAGGTTCTGGAAAGAGAAATGTTTGGAACAGGGAATGTTTGTTACCAACAAACACGACTCTGCTCCCACATTCTCCTTAAAGGAGCTTTTTCAGCAATGGTAACTCTGTCACAGGTTTCTCTCCCCTTCCTCCTCCCCCTCACCCATTATTTTCAATTAATTTGATGAAAATTATGCCCACAATTAGTCTTACCTTAATCAAGCAGCACAGCAATACTATTTCATTTGAACACATTATTGCATGATTTTTAGAGCAAATTTAATCATGGCAAAACCACCATCTCTTATTTTTAATCAAATCCTGTAAAAGGAGGCAAGATGTCTCATTTTGGGTTTCATCGGGTAACCCACATGGCAGCTTGGTTTTCACCATGATAAAAATGCAGCATAAAGATCTTTATATAGATATGTATATTTATTTATTTATTTATTTATTTATTTATTTATTCTTTTGAATCTAGATGTCAGGTTTAGAGTGGTGGAAAACCAAGGGGCCTTTCATTACTGAGTTTTAAAATTCAGATTAGAGGTTTGTCAGGGAAAAGCCCTGCACTGAATGGGCTTTTACTCACACAGGGAGCAATAAAACATTGACAATGCTGCAGAAAAAACCTGGGGTTTTTTGGTGAATGACAAATGCAGGGCTCAGGTGACACAGTGTAGGGTACATGTGACCTCCTGATTCTGGGGGTCACCAACTAATGATGTGCCATCCCCATCCCCCTGGTAATTGTGGGATAGATGGCACAAAGGGAATGCTGGGAAGAGAAAAGCTGGTATTAGTTTGATAAGTACAGAAAGGGAAAAAGAGAAAGGGAGGCATGAAAGTCTCATCTGCTGGATGATCCTGAACCAAAGGACACCCTGCAGAGTGAAGGGCAGTTCAAGCCTTGCTGGAAAACAGCATGAGGCATTTCCCTGGAACCTGCTCAGGCTGGGAAAGGAGGAACTTGGAGGCAACTGGAACTCAGAGAGCTCAGCCTGGATCTAACCAGCCATCTGTAATGTTCTTCCACCACCCTGGGCTGGATTCCTCATAGAAACACCTCCCTCCAAGCTCAGCACACAAGTTCAGGACATCCAGCATAAAAAATCATAGAATCACAGAATGGATTGGGTTGGAAGAGACCTCCGAGATCATCAAGTCCAACCCTTGGGCCAACTCCAGTCCCTTTACCAGATCATGGCACTCAGTGCCACGGCCAAGCTCAGTGCAAAAACCTCCAGGGATGGGGAATCCACCCCCTCTCTGGGCAGCCCATTCCAATCCCTGAGCACTCTCTCTGCAAAGAAGTTTTTTCTGTTCTCCAACTTCAATTTCCCCTGGCAGAGCTTGAGCCCCCCGTGCCCCCTTGTCCTATTGCTGAGTGCCTGGGAGAAGAGACCAACCCCCACCTGGCCGGAACTTCCCTTCAGGCAGTTCCAGACAGTGCTGAGGTCACCTCTGAGCCTCCTCTTCTCCAGCACAAACACCCCCAGCTCCCTCAGCCTCTCCCCACAGCACTTGTGCTCCACTCCCTTCTCCAGCCTCGTTGCTCTTCTCAGTTGGGTTGGAAGAGACCTCTGAGATCAGCAAGTCCAACCCTTAATCCAACCCCACTGTGATCACCATGAATTGATCCAACCACGACTTGATCCAACCCTACTGTGATCACCAGCCCAGGGCACAGAGTGCCCTGGGCTGGTGATCACAGTGGGGTTGGAACAAGACATGGTGGATTCTCTGTCCTTGGAGGTGTTTAAGAGGAGACTTAGTGTCACATCCAGTCCCTTCTCCAGCCTCGTTGCTCTTCTCTGGCCCTGCTCCAGCCCCTCAATCTCTTGCCTCAACTCAGGGGCCCAGAAAGTCAAGTTAATTGCCCCCCAAAAATTCTGCTGCTGGCTGAGCTCCACTGAGTGATGGGGGGAGATTTACCCTGTGAGAACAGAGCTTGGCACCAGCCAAGAATACAGAGGTTTGGAGCTGTCAGGGGGATCATTTCCCCAAATTTAAAGTGTCAGAATAAGTGCCTGGGAACACTGAAGTGAGAAATATTAATATCTTACAAGATGCCCCAAAAGTCATGAATCCACAAACATGAGATAAAAATCACACTGGGCAAAAAGCCATGATAGTTAAAAGCAGATGTGGCAGTGGCAATGAAACAAAGCCTAAAAATACCAGTGTAAAAATGGCATTTAGTGTAAAAATGGCATTTAGTGTCAGTTGAGTTTAACAGCAATGAAGAGAAGTTTAAAAATAGCAGTACTGGGAAGGCAGCTCGTTGAAGAATGATCAGTTGATCAATTAGGGTGAAATCAGAAGACATTTTAAATGTCATGGGGGAAAAACTTTAAAACAAAAAGTCAGTCCTCTGCTAGGGATGTGCCATGAAACTGCAAAGAATAAGTTTAAAAAGTTTTAAGAAGTGAGTTTTTCCATCCCATCTGGTGTTGTGGAGGACACAGAGGTTGGAGGCAGCTCCTGCTGAGACTGAGGATTTCTGAATCCCACAGGGATTTTTGATCCAGGAATCCCAAAAAGCATCCAGTTTATAATGTCTCTGAACAACCAACAAGGACACAGGAGCCTTGGAGAAGCGGGAAATTCTAACCAAGAAATTCTAACCAAGAAATTCTAACGCAGGACTTGGAAAATGTTCACAGGTGAAAAACAACTCGAGCAGGTCCCAGCTCAGGTGCCCACAGGAACTGCTGTCCTGAAACCCCCCAAAATCCAGAAGTCACCTGTCTGATGGCAGACAGAGCTTGTCAAAGACACACAGGCACTTCTCCTGACAGGATTACAGGCCTTCAGCTTTGCCCCAGCACTCCTGAGTCACTGCTGGGTGACAGTGAGCCATAAAAGTTGCCCCTGAACAGCACTGGGGTGGCAGGAACTGGTGTAAGATGTCCCAGGGAGTTGTTTTTAAAGCACTGCTGTTACCAAAGCCAGAGCAAGAAGCAGCTTCTCTGTACAGTGTCTTCTTCTAGAATGGCTTTGTGGCTCAGGGTGTTCAATATTTCCATCAATACTGTCCCCAGTGCTGCTCCAGCAGAACACTGGCAGTGACAGGAGCCAGCAGAGCAGCAGCACAGCTCACTCCCAGCTCACTCCCAGCTCCCTCCTGCTCCTTCTGGGTTAATCCATATCCCTAGAGCTGGTTTTTGTAGCACAGATTGGAAAGGTGGAGAGTCCCTGGCTCCTGTGGACTGAACAAGCAGTGTCATCACTAACAGTGCTGCACAGCCTGCAGTTTGGAGGTCTGAATTATCAGAAACCAGGAGGCTTTCACAGGGGAAACTGAAGCTGGAGATCAGAAAGAAATCCTTTGTAGAGAGAGTGCTCAGGGATTGGAATGGGCTGCCCAGAGAGGGGGTGGATTCCCCATCCCTGGAGGTTTTTAAGGTGAGCTTGGCCATGGCACTGAGTGCCATGATCTGGTAAAGGGACTGGAGTTGGCCCAAGGGTTGGACTTGATGACCTCGGAGGGCTTTTCCAA
>VWZD01008082.1:93242-103465 GCA_013396695.1 Sakesphorus luctuosus
TCATCAGCAAATTTGCTGCTGATGGACTCAATCCCCTCATCTAAATCACCAATAAAGATGTTAAACAGGACAGGACCCAACACTGACCCCTGGGGACACCACTGGTGACCGGTGGGGTGTGTGAGCTCAACAGCCACGGCCAGAGCTCCAGTCTGGGCCAAAACCACAGCCTGGCACTGAGCCAACAGCACTTCCACAGGCTGCAACATTCGGAGCATGTTCCTACACAAAGAGCCACTATTGACTGAAAGCTTGAGAGATAGAGGCTGGTGAAGTACTGAATCAAGCCTGAGAGCTGCATTTTTCTGAAAATCCCCAATGGTTCAGCTTCCCTTTAAAGCCACAGAGTTGATTTACAGGGTCAGCAAGTGCTGTAATAAACAGGATAAATCTCCAGAGCCTCTGTGTACCCTGTGTTGAGTGAGCCAAACCACTCTGCTGTTTACTCTGTGTGTGCTGTGGATCCACAATTTGGGACAGATGTGCCTCCTAACAGTGAGTGATACATTTATTATTGCACCTCCCTCACCCCCTTCATAAAACCAACACTAACAGGGGCCTAATTCTGCCACAGAACACCCAGAGTGGGAAGGGACACACAAGGATCACCGAATCCAAGTGCTGTGTAATAGTTATTTATCTTACAGTTCCTTACAACACTAAATAACAAACTGCAGTGCTACACAACCACCTGATTCCAGGTATTTATTGAAATGTGTTACGCAGGAACTGGTGTAAGGAGGAGGGAATCAAAGATGAGGAAGAAAAATGCTGGTGTTTAAGACCACAGAATCAATATTACTCCCACTCTGGCTCTTTCTTTGAGTCAGAAATAAAGGCTTTTCGTGGCCATTTCTCTTAGATGTTGCTCACAGAATCCTTAATAGGAGCACAGTAAATCCAAATTCTTCCTCCACTGGCAAACACTGATCAATACAAATTACCTCTCAGATTTTATTGTTGCAGACACTTGCAGAAGTCTGGATTCACTTATCTTAGAGCCTGAAACTGTCTGTGTAAAGACTGAACAGAGAGGAAAAGCAGCAAAAGCTCCTCATTTTGCATTAACAGAACAATTCAGCCACTAATTTACAGTCTCCACAAAGGGGATGGTGCAGAGTGCACTGCCTGTGGCTCCTGTTAAAGGGGCTCATTCCTCAGCTGGGCCTGTGTTAGGATGGGACATTCCCATGTGGAATTGGGTACAGCACCACATGTGGGTTCTGGAATACCAGAGGAACATTTCTAAACAAAACAAATTACTGGGTTATGTTTTACAGCAGTTCATCAAGGAGCTTAAATCTGAGCCTGCTTAGAGCTGATCCTCAGATATAGGAGATACAGAGCTTGGAAGGGAAAGCCCTCCTTGCCCTTCCATCCTGTATCCACAAACATTTGGGATCTCCAGATCTCTTCCAACATTATTCCAGCTTGAGCTCCTTCTCCTCCCTTCCCCATCACAGGAACTGCTGGTGAAAATCTGAATCAGCACTTTTGTTCAAGCCCCCCCAGGGCCAGCCATCCCTTCCCTGTCTCCCTCCTTTCCTGGTTTTCCTCCCAGGAAATGTCTGGCTGGAATGTGTAGGAGTGCTGACCCATCCTAACTCCCTCCAGCAGTCACAGCAACTCCTCCCTCAGAAATGCCTTTAAAAAGCAGCTTTTTTGGCTGTGCTAAAAGGCTGCAGGTGAGTGCAAGAACCTGGAGCACTCCACCCATAATAATTTCAGCATTGTGCTCCTATCCAAATCCATCCCTACAAACCTGAAGATCTTCAGCCCACATTCCATGCTCATAACAGAGGGAAAGTGTTTTCCCTGGATGCTGGGAAACAAATTTCCACCACAAAAACTGTCCCAGTGACTGTGTAGGAGGAGGTGGATGAGCACCTACCACTACAGTGAAGTGGCACTAAGGAGGGGGGAGAAGTGCTTTGAAAATGTGTCTGGGTTTACTCAGGAATGAGTTCAAAACATGCCACATAAACCATAAAGGTGGAAAATTTCCATGCAAAGAGAAGGAAAAAGCTTCAACTCAGTGCAGAGTAAAGAGAAATAAAAATAGCAGTTGTAGAGACAATGAAGATGTTTTTATTTATCCCCTTGTGACAGTAACAAAGGGAGAGTTAAGTGAAATGCCAAATACAATCCCAACTGATTAAAGGAAGTAATTATTCTGTTATACTATCCTGGAACTCTTTGCTGCAAGAGGCCACATAAGGATTTGGGGGTATTTTTGCCTTGTTTGCTTTCAAATCTTGCTGTTTATACAACTAAGAGGAACACCACATTTCAGGACCAGCAGCATGCTGGGCTGGGCTTGTTCTGGAGATAATTAGAAACTTATTTCCTGGCCTGTCCCTCTCTGATGTATCATGCCAGGCATGTTATTAATGCTTCCTAAGAACCAGGAGACATGTCTGAGTAATTCCCTTTCCCTCCAACAGCTGAGCAGTTAGTTAAGCACATCTCTCCATGATGGGCAATTTCTGGGCAGGTTACACTGCACAACCCACCACAGCTTGGAGAGAAGTAAAGCAATTCCCCACTAACAACCTGTCCAGAAGAAACCATCACTCACTGCCTGATTATTCTGGTGCTCATTAAGCTCCCCCTGAGGTGCCAGCAAGCAAAGCTCCTGCCTGGGAGGTTGTGGAGCCACAGGAAAGGATGTTTTACACTGTGGGAGTTGCACACAGAGCTGTGGATGTACCAAGGAATCCAAGGCATGGGCAGAGCACTGGGTGACCGGCATGGACAGCTCATGGCTGGCACCTGGAACAGGCACATCCCTCCCCTCTGTGCACTGTGAGCCACTGCTGGGGCCTTTCCTACATAATCACCTTGATCTATACATGAAGCACAGAGCAGTTTCTGCAAAGCTGTTTCAGCAGCCAGTGAATAATTTGGCAAAATCTCATTATCAAAAGGCCTCTGGGGAATATAAAACATCCTGAGAATGAGAGGACACAGTTATCACTCTATAAACACAAAGGCCCATCATGTAAGATGGGTTAATTAATCCAGTCTGTGACAGCTGCATGTTTGGCTTCTCCTTTTCTGGATGGGTTTTCACTCCAATCTGCCAGTCCCAGAGCATATTGTGAACTGGAACAGGGGCTGTCAGTGAAAGCAATGACACTGTGGAACAACAAGGACACCCCAGAAAGCAGAGCTGGAGGGGAAAACACTCCTGTACTCAGGGCTCAGGCTTTGGAATTGATTTATCAATGGGAATGAAGCCTTTTGGTTATAAAAGAAGTGGAGAACAGGTGGCTTGCCCTGCAGTCCACATTATTCTTGGTAACAGATTATACATAATTCACTGCACATCCTGCTGGAAATATATTCAAGCATCTGCAAAGAGTGAGGGCTCCTGGTCAGATCCAACTTCCAACAAGGCCTTTGAAGCACCTACAGATGATGGATGTGATGGGGAATGGCAACTTCCAGAATAAGTCCCTGGATGACACATTTCAGGTGGAAAAAAACCCCAAACCAACATGTCTGTAAAAGCATTTCATTGCTGGGCTCTTAAACCTGCAAGGACCACCCTGCACAGCTCATCAAACAGTCTGCACCAGAGGAGCTAAAAGAGACAGTTTCCTGCATGCCCCAAATGTCTCAGAGGAGTGGGATTTAGCTAAAATTATTTCTCAGTCCTGTTTCTGCTTTTCCCAGCCTGCCTCTCATTTACTTCAGAGGGAAAACTTCCCATTCCCAGTGGAGAATCTCCCTTCTTGATATGTGAGACAACTCTGAAGGCACAAGTTACACCACATTTATTTAATGTTTGCTTGGCTAAAACTTCCCCTCAAATTATTATTTTGTTGCAGGGAAGATCCTCCAGAGACAGGAACCTCATTCCTCTTTGCCTCACTACGATGCTCAAGTAATTCCATTTAAAATTGCCAGTGACAGCCCTCAGTGCTGCAAGCTTTAACTTTTTATATAAAAACTCTCTTTCAAGATGCCATTTCTCCTCAGGGAAAGGTGGTGCCTCTTCCAGGGATGTCTCTGGTGAAAAGCTGATAGTTTAAGGCTGAAATGAACTGCTTGGACACAGGGAATTCTTGTGGTTGCAGTGGGATAAGAGCAAACACCCAACCCTGAGTACATGGATGGCCTTCTGGGGGAAAAGGAGTGAACCATGTTCAAATGATCTACTGAAATAAAACAGGGAATTTTGGAGGTGAGGGAACACCATCATTCCTTCCTCCCCCCTCCATGCTCCCAAATTCATCACAGAAAGCAAAGGAAAAAAAACCCAACCAAACCACATGTGTGAATAATGACAGAAAACAAACAGCTGTAGAAGGGTCCACCAGAAGGGAGTGTGATACAGGAACTAACCAAGACTGTGGTTCACTCACCTCAGCGTGGGGAAAGGGAGGTTCTGGAAGATACACCTTTGTTTGTTTGTTATGACACAGCCTGTGAAAGCAAAGGAGATCGCTGGGTTAGAGGTGAGAACATCCTGCAGCGTCTGCTGCCACCTACTGATACACTTTTTTTGGAGAAAATCACGACGGATTGGTGGCATCGGGTGGAAAATCAATGTCGTTTGGGACCTGAGTGCCCCGTGCATGTCACCATTGCAGCTGCAATGCTGGTCACCTGTCCCTCCCCACGGCCCAAAGCTCACCGGGACCTGCTGTTCGACATCAACCATTTCTTTTTAAAGCACAGACATTGAGAGCTGTTGATGAGCTTTATCCAGGCTCCTGACTCATCCTATTACAGGAGGTAAAAAGGCTGTTTGTCAGAGGTCTGTGTGACATTACAATTACCTGCAGTGACACTGTCCTAGTGGCTTTTTCTGAGAAACTGCCTGTCTCATACTTTATTAACAAGCAATAAGCCCAGGTCAAACTAATCTTGATAAAGTCTAAGAGATACTAAGAGCAGGACACTTTGTTCAGTTGACTGAAGAGTAGAATTTAAGGCTGGAATCCCTGAGTATCAATCCCACTTCTGAGCCCAAACCTCTGTTTTACAGATGTTCAATCTCTGCCTCCACTTCCCTGTAAATTCATATTTACATGAGATTTCAACACAATTTCAAAGAGATTCACATTTACAAAGAGATTCGCATTTACCAAGAGATTTCACATTTACTAAAAGATTTCAATCTCTTTACAACTCTCCTGAGAGACCAAATCATGTAAGATTTCCAAGGCCTCCAGACTTCTCAGGAGAGGAAGAAAGGAAGGAAAAGCTTCCTAACTCTATTTAATAATCCAGAGCATTTGTAAGAATTTGGACAGAGTTACAAGTGGTTGGGTTCTCCTTTCCAAGGCTCAGAATCCCAGAGTGGTTGAGGCAGGAAGGGACCTCTTGGGATCAAGTCCAATTCCCTGTCTAAGCATTCCCAGTCAGAGCAGGTCACCCAGAGGTGTGCCCAGTTGTGTTTTGTGTTTTGGTGTCTCCATGGAAAAGTCTCCATGCCCTCTGCACCAACTGTTGCAGTGTCTCCCAGAATCATAAAATCCTGGAATGGTTTGGGTTGGAAGGGACCTGAAAGCTCATCCCATTCCAACCCCTGCCATGGGCAGGGACACCTCCCACTGTGCCAGGTTGCTCCAACCTGGCCTTGGACACTCCCAGGGATGGGGCAGCCACAGCTTCTCTGCCCAACCTGTGCCAGGGCCTGCCCACCCTCCCAGCCAAGAATTCCTTCCCAATATCCCATCTATTGCTGCCCTCTGGCACTTTAACCCATCACCCTGTTGGAATTTTAGGAGTTCTACTTTGTGCCTCCAGTTCTGCCAGTGGGCCCTGCCCAGCAGACTCTGATCCCTCATCCTTATTTCTTCCCATCAGGTGTTTCTACATCTTGCTAAGATCCCCCTGGGCCTTCTGCTCTCCAGGCTGGGGAATCCCAGCTCTTTCTCAGCCTCTCCCCACCTCTGTGGCCCTGCCTTGGCCTTGCTCCAGTAACCCCACACCCTTCTTGTACTGGGGAGCNCTTTAACCCATCACCCTGTTGGAATTTTAGGAGTTCTACTTTGTGCCTCCAGTTCTGCCAGTGGGCCCTGCCCAGCAGACTCTGATCCCTCATCCTTATTTCTTCCCATCAGGTGTTTCTACATCTTGCTAAGATCCCCCTGGGCCTTCTGCTCTCCAGGCTGGGGAATCCCAGCTCTTTCTCAGCCTCTCCCCACCTCTGTGGCCCTGCCTTGGCCTTGCTCCAGTAACCCCATACCCTTCTTGTACTGGGGAGCCCAGAACTGGACAGGCCACTCTCCCTGTGGCCTCAGCAGTGCTGAGCAGAGCAGGATCCCTTCTCCTGACCTGAGCAGAGCAGGATCCCTTCTCCTGACCTGAGCAGAGCAGGATCCCTTTCCTCACCTGAGCTGAGCAGGATCCGTCTCCTCACCTGAGCAGAGCAGGATCCCTTCTCTGACCTGAGCAGAGCAGGATCCCTCTCCTGACCTGAGCAGAGCAGGATCCCTCTCCTGACCTGAGCAGAGCAGGATCCCTCTCCTCACCTGAGCTGAGCAGGATCCCTCTCCTCACCTGAGCAGAGCAGGATCCCTTCTCTGACCTGAGCAGAGCAGGATCCCTCTCCTGACCTGAGCAGAGCAGGATCCCTCTCCTGACCTGAGCAGAGCAGGATCCCTCTCCTCACCTGAGCAGAGCAGGATCCCTCTCCTCACCTGAGCAGAGCAGGATCCCTCTCCTCACCTGAGCAGAGCAGGATCCCTTCTCCTGACCTGAGCAGAGCAGGATCCCTCTCCTGACCTGAGCAGAGCAGGATCCCTTCTCCTGAGCAGAGCAGGATCCCTCTCCTGACCTGAGTGCTCTGCCTGACACAGCCCAGGACACTCCTGGCCTTCTTCTGCCATGAAAATGCACTAATGGCTCAGCAAAATTAAGCCTGAAAAATCTATTTAGCTTAGACAGGAACACCCTGATAGAGTGTGGGGGATAAGACATGCAAAGAGGCATAGCTAAAATTCCCGTCAATCAGGAACATCATTCAATCATCAGTGCAAGGACCAAAAAGCAGAGATTATTTGAGTTTGTATATGGTATAGGAAATCACAGAATCACAGAATCGGTTGGGTTGGAAGAGACCTCTGAGATCATCAAGTCCAACCCTTGATCCAACCCCACTGTGATCACCAGATCATGGCACTCAGTGCCACGTCCAGTCTCACCTTAAACACCTCCAGGGATGGACAATCCACCCCCTCTCTGGGTAGGCCATTCCAATGTCTGACCATCCTCTCTGTAAAGAGTTTCTTTCTGACATCCAACCCAAACCTGCCCTGGCAGAGCTTGAGCTGTGCCCTCTTGTTCTCCTGTTGGTTCCTGGGAGAAGAGACCAAACCTCCCCAGGTACAACCTCCTGTCAGGGAGTTGTGGGGAGTGCTGAGGTGCCCCCTGAGCCTCCTCTTCTCCAGCACAAACACCCCCAGCTCCCTCAGCCTCTCCCCACAGCACTTGTGCTCCGCTCCACTCCCTTCTCCAGCCTCGTTGCCCTTCCCTGGACCTGCTCCAGCCCCTCAATGTCCTTCCCAAACTGAGGGGCCCAGAACTGGGCACAGCACTCAAGGTGTGTCCTCACCAGTGCTGAGCACAGGGGAAGGGTCACTTCTCTAATTATTGAACATCCACTTACACACCCACCCCTTGTGACTCCAGAAATGCCTCCACAATTCCAACCCAGTGGATATTAAGAGCATGCCAGGCAGAGAGAACCTGCACCCATTTCCCGGGGCTGGTGGACACCTACCACTCAGCAAAGATCTGGGAGAACTCCAGGGAGCTGTTGGCAACAGGTGAGATGAAATAAAAAGGGACATTGGAGAGCCCTGCAGAGTCAATGTACTGGTACAGGCACTCCAGCAGGTCGTAGATGACTCCAGAGGGGTAACAGGGCACCAGCACGTTTCCTCCATTCCGCACAGTCATCGCTGCGGAGACACAACGGAAACAGTCAACTCACAGGGCTCATATTGAAACTCTGCATGAATTCCCTTCATCCAAGGATTATAGAAAAAGAAGCTATTGCATGACTGAGCAGAGCACATTATGGATGGGAATTGAGAGGAACAGTTCTGATCATTAAATGCATTTATTCAGTGCCTTGTCCAGGGTTAGAACTCTGTTAGCTGTGGGCACACGGCAGCACGTGGGAAACTCCTGACAGGAGAGGGCGGCCTTGCACTGGCACAGGAGGAGAAGTGAGGGACACAAACCACCTCCCCATCAACATACTCCCTGCTCCAGCTCTTTGCTGTCCTCCACAGGGGAAGGAAGGACAGCAGCTCACAGGCCTCAGCCAAAAGTACCACACGTGGTGAACTGCTCTGTGCTTGGTTTTCAGAGGAAAGGCTGAAGGTGTGACTATTTCAAACAGCAGTGGGTGATGGAGTGTCTCTCCTTTTTTAAAAACTAAATATTCCCATCCTTTCCATGTAACAAGAACTTAAAACTTGCAGTCAGCATGAGACTGGAAAAAAATGAGGGAAAGAAAAAACAGAAATAGGTTTACTCTGTAATTGAGACAGATCTGAGCATGAAAGCAAAAGCAAGCACTGAGCAAACACTGTGACAGAATGGATCACAAAAATGCTGCACCTCCTGGGAAAGGGGAAATACTTTGTGTGAGCAACTCCTGCCTCACCAGGATTTCATAGAATCATAGAATGGATTGGGTTGGAAAAGCCCTCCCAGATCATCAAGTCCAACCCTTGGTCCAACTCCAGTCCCTTTACCAGATCATGGCACTCAGTGCCACGGCCAAGCTCAGTGCAAAAACCTCCAGGGATGGGGAATCCACCCCCTCTCTGGGCAGCCCAGTCCAATCCCTGATTACTGTCTCTGGAAAGAAGTTTTTTCTGTTATTTCTCCTGTGGATGGGGGGGTAAAACCATGCACTGCTGCTCAGTGCAACATAATGCACCAAGCATTCCACAAAGAGCCTGAAAACACAAATATTACATCCCCAAACAAGCATTTCCCTGACTCCAATCCCTTGCCAGGCTTTGGGGTATGGGTTTAGCACAGCAAGGGTCTTTCTGCCACACATACACGCTCAGAGAAGAACTTCATGGCTGAGTGTTTGAAGGTTTTATGGAGTGTGGGGGTTTTTGGATGTATTTAGGTGATTTACCCCTTGTAGCAGCTCTCTGCAGCTGGTGGTCAAAGATACCTTTTATATCAGTTATAATACAACTGCAGTGCAGTGAGTTTGTTTCTCCAGGTCACAAGCAAACTACACCATCAAAATGTTTGTAAGAATAGCAATACTTCACTTTTGTCCAGAATTGGGGATGTTCCCAAACACCCCAGCAATGTGTTACTTATTCCCCTCACATGGGTAAGTCTAAACCATCCCAGCTGCAAACAGGATGTGAAGAGAGGAATGAGGAGATGAAGAACAACATTTTCAAAGCCATGTGGGGGTGGGAGGGACAGCTCTGGCTGCAGGATCAGGACATGCATTGTGTCATTACACACCCAGAAACTCTGCAGAGAGCAGAGAAAAGCAGCCAGAGCCAGAGCAGCAGGGAAGCTGCACAGGCCAGAGGGGATGCTGAGGGCAGGTCAAAGAATGTGTCCAAGGAAGGTGAGTATCATTGGGGTGGTTTCACCCTGCTTGGGTGTCAGGGCCACCAAACCCACTGTCACTGCCCTCCTCAGCTGGACAGGGGGGAGAAAAATGTATTGAAAGGCTTGTGGGGAGAGTTCAGCACAGGGAGAGATCAATCAGCAACTGCCATTGTGGGCAAAATGGACTTGACTTGGGGAAATTAATTTATTACCAACCAAATCAGAGTAGGGTTATGAGAAATAAACCCAGATCCTAAAGAACAACTTCCCCCAACCCTCCCTTCTTCTCCCTGGGCTCAACATCAGTTCTGATTTCTCTATCTCCTCCCCCCCAGAGGTGCAGGGCAGTGGGGGCTGTGGTCAGTTCATCACACACTGTCTCTGCTGCTCCTTCCTCCTCAGGGGAGGGCTCCTCACACTCCTTCCCTGCTCCAGGGTGAGTCCTTCCCACAGGAGCCAGTCCTCCAGGAACTCCTGCAGTGGGAGTCCTTCTCAGAGCTGGGCTGCAGTTCAGCCTGACCTGCTTCAGTGTGGGTCCTTCAGGAAGAGGCTGATCCAGTGTGGGTATCCCATGGCATCAGTCCCTCAGGAAGAGGCTGATCCAGTGTGGGTATCCCATGGGGTCAGTCCCTCAGGAACTGCTCCAGTGTGGGTATCCCATG
>VWZD01008082.1:103785-137226 GCA_013396695.1 Sakesphorus luctuosus
CCTGCCCGGTCCCTGCTCCAGGGTGGCTTCCCACAGGTCACAGCCCCCTCTGGGCACCCCCTGCTCTGGGGTGGGGTCTGCAGGGGCTGTGGGTGCCTTTCTGCTCCCCCCTGGCCCCCCATGTGCTGCAGGGGCACGTCAGGGGCCTCCCCGGGGGCTGCCCCTCGGGCTGCAGGAGAACCTCAGCTCTGGCCCTGGAGCAGCTCCTGCCCCTCCTGCTGCTCTGCCCTCCCTGGGGCTGCTCCTCTCACTTGTTCTCCCCCCTCTTTTCTCTCCTGCAGTTGTGCAGGGCTTTTCCTCCTTCTAAACTCTGTCATTCCAGAGGCTCCAGCACCATCCCTGGTGGGCTCAGCCTTGGCCAGTGGTGGGTCCATCCCGGAGCTGGAACTGGCTCTGTTGGACATGAAGAAGCTTCTGGCACCTTCTCACAGAAGCTCCCCCTGCAGCCCCCTCACTCCCAAACCCTGGCCATGCAAAGCCAACACAGCTTGGATTCACAGCTCTGCCTTCCCCACAGTTCACCGTGGGAACCTCCAGCCTCTTCTGCTGAAAACAAGCACAAGTTCAGGATTCCTGAGACAAAGTAACACTATGAACATAAAATCCCAACCCAGGGATGCTGTCCCCTCAAATCCCACATTCCTGGTGGCACAGGATGCCCCTTGAAACTGGCCTGGGGAATGCTCCTGCCTCTCCTAAAGGATGAAAACCTTTCCAGGTGCTGCTTTCCATGGAAGCAGAAGGTCCAATGTGGCTCTTTGCACCACTACAACAACTTTCTAGAGTTGTCAGTAACAGGACATGTCTGTTTGAAAGCTGTTTGAAGCCCAATTTATCTCTGTGAATGCTGGATGCACCCTTTTGATAAAAGTTGTGTAATAATCTTGGCATTTCAAATTTAGTCTCCTTCAGCAGCTCCATCACAAGTTGTTCAATTTACAACTCACAAAGAGGTCTTTGCTTTCCCAACAGCTGCCACCACAAGGTCAAGTTGGCACCTAAAAAGCAAACTGTGCTTTTTTTTCCTGCTTTATATAAACACCCCCTCACAGCGACAGGGCCACAACACTCACACAAAATATCCCAAACTAACCCACAGAATGTTTGCTGTGAAAATGGAACTGCTCTGCCCGAGCTGCAGAATGTTGGTGCTGGAAAAAAGGGGTTTGGGGGAAACTGAGAGGGACTTGGAGATGGGACAGGGTGTGGTTTCAGGGCTGCACACACCATGTGGGGAGGAAATCATAGATGTGGCTTGGGAATCCTGGGAATCAGCAGAGATCAAGGTGCAATTTCCACACTCCCATTTCTGTGCTTCACAGCCACTGTTACCTCATCACACCCATTTTTGGTGAATTTTGGTCTGCTTCAGTTTTTACCAAGTGAATTCTGAGCTGCTTGTGCACTCCCCTGAACGTTTTGGGAATGGGAAAAATGCATGAAAACCACTTTAAGGCCAAGTGCAGGTCCTGCCCTTTGGCCACCCCAACCCCCTGCAGCGCTCCAGGCTGGGCACAGAGTGGCTGGAGAGCAGCCAGGCAGAAAGGGACCTGGGGGGAGTGAGGGACAGGAAGCTCAAGAGGAGCCAAGAGTGTGGCCAGGTGGCCAAGAAGGCCAATGGGCTCCTGGCCTGGATCCAAAGTAGCGTGGCCAGCAGGCCCAGGGCAGTGAGCCTTCCCCTGGCCTCTGCCTTGGGGAGGCCACACCTTGAGTGTTGTGTTGAGTTGTGGGCCCCTGAGTTGAGGCAAGAGATTGAGGGGCTGGAGCGGGGCCAGAGAAGAGCAACGAGGCTGGAGAAGGGAGTGGAGCACAAGTGCTGTGGGGAGAGGCTGAGGGAGCTGGGGGTGTTTGTGCTGGAGAAGAGGAGGCTGAGAGGTGACCTCAGCACTGTCTGGAACTGCCTGAAGGGAAGTTCCAGCCAGGTGGGGGTTGGTCTCTTCTCCCAGGCACTCAGCAATAGGACAAGGGGGCACGGGGGGCTCAAGCTCTGCCAGGGGAAATTGAAGTTGGAGAGCAGAAAAAACTTCTTTGCAGAGAGAGTGCTGAGGGATTGGAATGGGCTGCCCAGAGAGGGGGTGGATTCCCCATGCCTGGAGGTTTTTGCACTGAGCTTGGCCGTGGCACTGAGTGCCATGATCTGGTAAAGGGAGTGGAGTTGGCCCAAGGGTTGGACTTGATGATCTCGGAGGGCTTTTCCAACCCAATCCATTCTGTGATTCTGTGATTCTATGATACTGTGCTCAGCTTGCCTTGCTTATTCCCAGTAACCCTTTCTGGACTTTTTACAGATTTGAAAGAAATTTCCTTCCCTATTTTCTTCTCCTGATGTTGTCTGGATGTGTAACTGCTGCTGGTGTCACGTAAAAGACAGTCCTAGTACTGCATTAATATGGAATTATTTAATTTCTTCAGATTGCTGTTTTTTGGCAAATAACAGATTCCAGATTCTTAAAATGGCATTATTTTAAGCATGGAGTTTCCTTGGTCTTCAAAGCTGCAAAACCCTCAGAATGGTTCAGGATGTTTCTGTAAACCAGAACTTGTGCAGACAAACACCCACCTGTACCAACATATGGAACACATTTATTTATACACATCCAACTTCTCAATTTTGCTTTGGCCCAACTACACCCCTAAGACTGGGATTTTTAAAAGCATTTCAATTAACAATGAGTAATTAAAATTAAATTGTTTGCTCAGCATGAGAGGAGGTGATCCTGCCACCACCTGGGAGGGAGACAGAGAGGGGCAGCACATCTGGATCCAACACAAGGTCAGCAAAGCTGATCACGGGGTCAGAAAATGAACAAAGCTCAAGAACAATGAAAACACACACATGTAAAACACACATCATTTAGGAAAGGAAGGCCCAGGTGTTAAGAGTTAACACAGCTTTGAGGGGAGGTTAACAAAGCCACTCAACATCACTAACTAATCATGTTTGAGTCAGCAAATTCCTGAAATAAAAGCATTTGAAGATGAGGAAAGTGTTTTATAATCTCACACTGTTCTGCTCTTTTCCAGGCATCTGTTCCTGGTCCCTGTTGGAGCCAGGATGATGGCAGAGAGGAGCTTTGGTAAAACCAATTATTATCAGTCTTTTAAAATGCCAAAACATTCTCTGTTAACAGAATAATTGAATGGTTTGTGTGGGAAGGGACCTTAAAGATCACTCAGTTCCACCCCCTTGCCACGGGCAGGGAACCTTCCACCAGACCAGGAATTCAGTCTGATTTAGTCTTGTAATGTCTTCTGGTAACCTTTGGAAGGGTCTTCCTATCACAAGGGTTTTAGTTTTCTTTGCAAAAAGGGAAGATCTCTGACAAAAGCACAGGCAAAATGCAGCAGGGCAGGGAGGAGAACAGGGCTGGATGGAAGGAGGGTGAGAGCACAGGGGAACTGAGCTGGGGGAAGGGGAGCAAAGGAGAGAACAGCACTGGATGTGACACTCCAAACAGGCTGGAAAATGCTGCCATTCACACTGCTATCACAGCTTTGCAATTATCAGCTTTTCCAGCTGTGAAAGTGTCTGATTAGGTTTTATATTTCTGGGGGGTCTATAAATATATCTCAATTTTTTTTTTAAACAGAGATTGTGCTGTTTGCTTTTGATATATTTAAAAGTCAGGTGTAAGAGGGGAAGCAGATGTGCTTGTTTTCAAAACTGAAAGTCATAAAAAACCATGTAAAGATTTCACACTGGCTGAGATACAGGAAGGAAATAGTAATATTTCAGCTGGGAACAATATCCAAAGCCCAGGCCACACGTAGCCTGTTGGCAGCCAAACAACATACTTAGCAAACCAGGAGCAGCAGATGATTAAATCTCATTATACCTGTTCCATTCCAAAACATTTCAGGTACAACTCGTGTCTCTCCAAGCACTTACTGTATTAATGACATCAGGAGCACGTCGTAAAATCTAAACAGCTAGTTTTATGCCAGCAGCTATAGCTGGACAACTTACTCAATTCCAGGAATCTCAGAATTATTTCCCACCCAAAGCCATGAATAAGATGATAAAATAGGCAGGAGAACTCTCTGCATGACCTACCCAGGTTGCTGCAGAACTCGCCCACCATTCCGTCGGGGTTGGCGGTGGGGATCTGGGTCAGCCCCGTCAGGATGAGAACATCACTGTTCTTCAGAGAGGCCTGGTCCATGGGCTGGAACAGAGCACAGGGAAACAGCAGGAGGAGTGGGAACTGTTACACTGGGCAGGACAGAATGCAGTGGCCAAGAAGGAGAACACAGGGAGACTTTAAACTTAACGTGACTGGAGGCAATAAAAACACGTACAACTGTTCACCTGCACCCACAGCCCAGAGCAAACAGCAGAACTGCCACTGGATCTATCTCCAAGAATTCCCTGTTGTCTACTCAGCTCATGGCTCAGAGCTGAGCCCTGGAGAGGCCACAATTTGCTGGGGACATGGCAGTGAGGCAGGAAGGTTTGACTGTGCATTTCCAGCTTGCCTGCACTACTGTCCAACTCACCTCCCTTTGCAAATCCAAGTGTCAGCTCTGATTTCCAAGGCTCTACCACTCTGCCCAACCTTTCACTGGATTCACTTTGGAAAGGGTGAGATCAGCCTTTGGGCTTGAAGCTCTCAGTTTTGGGTATGGATCTAAATCATAGGATTGTGGCATCACAGAATTCCTGAGTTGGAGGCACCTCCGAGGATCATCAAAGTCCCTTTTTTCACTGAGGGCTGTCAATTAGTATGTTTTATACTGGTGTTTTATCAAAGCAGAGTGAAAATGCAAACCCACTTCTTTCCATTAGCAAACAGAGTAGATGTTCTCTGCAGTCTCACCAACAAGGAAAGGTTTCTACCAGAAGACTGATGAAAAGATTTCCTCTACTGAACCTCCAAGACCACCGTGGGGTTAATTCCCCTGCTCACAGTTCCCAGAGCCATTCTGGGAGTTGAGAAGGACCTTGCTCTGCTAAACAAGCAGGGAAATTTCCCACCAGCTCTGACAGAAGTTTACACTGTGCACCCCCTGGTAGGATCAGACCTGACACGTGAGATTTATCACAATCTCTGCCTCTCTGTAGTGTGTCTGTGAAAATGAAATGCCAATAATGCAATAAAAAATAATATGGAATCTGCCTGTGATAATGTACATAATGATTATGCCACATTAGATCCACATAATTTCAGATGCCACTGCAGTGAGAGGGCCTGCATTGATTTTTGTGGGTTAATGTAAAAAAATATGTCCTAAAAGGCTTTTAGTGACACATCTGAACCTGTGCTGTCAACTCCTGTTCTCCACTCCAGTGGTAGTTCCTGCCTGGGAGAGGGGGAGGCAACATTCCAATGGGAACCATCTGCCAGAGGACAGAAAAGGGAACAGTGAAAGGTGCCAGGCCTCAATCCCAACTCCCTGGCAAAGTGCTCAGGTTTTGCTGCTATTCAAAAAGCTCTGGGTATGTTTCAAGGATATCCCTTTTAAACCAAAATGCAGTGACTGTTTCCACTAAAAAAATGGGAATTTCATGATGAAGTGATTTCTCACCGTGATTCTGTGGGGAGACAGGTCAGACAAACAGCTGTGATTTGCTAACAGAGTTCTGCCTCTGTGCCACTCAAGATATTGTTATCATTACATGCTGTCTGTCAAGCATCACAGAGAGGAAGAGCTGGTTGGCAGCTCACAAACCCCACCAGTTATTACAGAATCATCACGTTGTAGCAGCCTGTGCTGGTTTCACAGGGATTAAACCCAGGATTAAAACTACCCATTGCCTTCCAAAAGCATCTGGAAGCAAATACAGGACAGTGATGATTTCTGGCAATGTCTGTGGTGTGGTAAACAACAAGAGAAGTGCAAACTGAGTGTGATTTTCACTGCCTGGTAAAAGTTATTCCTTCCAACTATGTGTTAGTGTAGAATTATGCAAAGTGCAGGGACTGGATGCTAAAAATGAGGCTCTGGAAAGCACGTGGGACAAGCAGCACTGTCAGCAGGGACTAATGCAGGTTCCACCTCTTGCTGGCAAATGGAGCAGGTTCCTCAGGTTTGAGGGAGGCTCCCAGCACCTTCTCCTGCTCTTCTGAAGCTCCAACTGCCCTGCCTGATGCTCCCACTTCAGGTTGCAGTGAGGGCAGATCACAGCTCAGTTGATTTCCTCAGAAACTGGGGTTTCACCAGGAGTTTCCAGAGAAATGTTCACCTCTGGAAAAGGATGAAGCATGGCCAGTCTGACCTGATAAACTGAGTCACCATTTCATGTCAATGAAGGGAAAACATTCTTAGTTACCAAATTACTCCTTACACAAGTTTCTTCTCACAGAAACACTCCATTCCTATTTCACTGGGAGGGCATGAGACACCACAGCCCAGCATGGAATAAGGCTGAGGAGAAAGAGGGATTTAGAGGCTCCTGATGCATTTTGTGCAGCTGAGGATGGCCAGACTATTAAGGATCCTTTATCTACTGCAGCTGCTCAGCTCCTGAGAACAGGCTCTTAAGTGAAGCAAAGCTCTCCAGCAGAAACCCACCTTGGGGGAAATTACTTACTGATCATGAACCTGACACATTTTCTAAATTATTTTTAAATACCTCCTGCTCATAATGCTTTTAACTATTTTGACAACTTCTGAGCACACAGCACAGCAAACTTCAAGCCATTCTTTGCACTAAGAATTTATGGATCTAGAGAGAATTAATTTACTGGAAATTACATCTACAGCACTATAAAGACTTTGCCCTTAGCAGAGCAGGGTGGAAAAGTTGGCAGGCAGTTAGCTATCATTTCTCCCAAGGAAGGATGTTTCAGAAGTGATATAGAAGCAGTCTGAGAACTGTCTGTGAAGACTCCTCAGTGAAATATGGATTTTAAAAAAATTCACTAATGCTCTTTCCTTTAAACTCTGTGGAAAATTTCCTGTTTGAAGAGAATTTCAGTTATCAGTTAACATCAAATCATCAATAACACAACTTTAGTTATGTTTCCCTTGTAACTATTGATACCTGTCATTTATCAGGGTATGTCTTATCAATGCTTACCAAGTCCAGCCAGTGATAACAGAGTTACGTTAGTATGGCTTCGATCCCAAACCTGATCCCAGCTGGAATAATCCCCTGTTTTGTTTCTGAGCAAAGAGAAGACTGACAGAAGTCAGAGGCTGTACCTGGGGGTGTGTTGTCAGCAGAGATGATCCTGAAACATAGGAAACCTTTTCATAGTGTGACTGGATGATCCAGTTGGAACTGCCCAGAGCGTAGCCCGAGCTCAGAGGGGTGACCTGCACAGCTCCAAACAGCTCCTGGAACACACAGCAAGAGACACTGACTGGAGGGAGCCCCAAGAGAAATCAGAACAGGTCATTTCAGCATCAGTGATATGAATTTTAAAAGCACCTCTGCCACTCAAGGCCTTCAGTTCTGGGCCCCTGAGTTGAGGCAAGAGATTGAGGGACTGGAGCGGGGCCAGAGAAGAGCAACGAGGCTGGAGAAGGGAGTGGAGCACAAGTGCTGTGGGGAGAGGCTGAGGGAGTTGGGGGTGTTTGTGCTGGAGAAGAGGAGGCTCAGAGGTGACCTCAGCACTGTCTGGAACTACCTGAAGGGAAGTTGTGGCCAGGTGGGGGTTGGTCTCTTCTCCCAGGCACTCAGCAATAGGACAAGGGGGCACGGGGGGCTCAAGCTCTGCCAGGGGAAACTGAAGTTGGAGATCAGGAAAAACTTCTTTGCAGAGAGAGTGCTCAGGGATTGGAATGGGCTGCCCAGAGAGGGGGTGGATTCCCCATCCCTGGAGGTTTTTGCACTGAGCTTGGCCGTGGCACTGAGTGCCATGATCTGGTAAAGGGACTGGAGTTGGCCCAAGGGTTGGACTTGATGATCTTGGAGGGCTTTTCTGACCCAATCCATTCTAGGATTCTGTGATTTGTGAAGGCTTTATGGTACCCTGGCCTCATGTCTGATGGGTTTTTTTTTATTTATTAACAGGACACATGCTCAGAGAAAAACCTTTCCTGAAGCAGAGCCTTGGTAAAGTCTCTTCCATGTGAATCCTGTGACATCTGAGTTCATACTGAATGATACCCCAAAAAGAAGGAATCACTCAGGTCTTGATTCTCTGCCTGCCTTGGCTGTAATAACAAAGTCTGTAGGAGCTTTAAATCCTTGAAAACTCTATTCTCCTTTAATCCAATTAAATTAATATCAGCCAGCAGGAGAGAAGGAAGGACAAGCACTTCTCCACTGATATAAAACTCTGTCTAGGTTGCAAATTTTACTGTGGAGAACAAACTTAACCTCAAACTCACCGGCTTTCTAACTTTATGTCTTTTTAAATGCTGTCTACTGGTGATTTAGAAACAACACCCTGCAAACTCAATCCACATTTTACCTTCAGCATAAGCAACGTGACAGTTGTCTCCTTCCCAGGTGTCATTAGAAATCTGCACACAGGAATGTGTTACACTTGTTTGGAGAGCAGAAAATAACCCCTCCCTAATGTGATCTGTTTTCTGGTTACTGAATAATAGAACAAGCACCTGATTCCTGCAATACTAATGGTTTTTCTACTATGTCAGTGCAGATTTGAATGCCTTGCAAAACAAGGCAGGGCTTCCATCCCTCAGAGTGTGTAAAACAAGGCTCTAAAGTCTGGTTATTTTAGAAGTTAGCTTTGGGAGGAGATAAAACAAGTGGGTTTTTTCCCAGTAACTATAAAAGAATGATTGGCTCAGATGCACAGAGCTAAAATTAGGCAAAATGCATCCACACTGTGAGGGTGGTTGAAAATGAAAAGTAGCAACCTGTGGATGCTGAAGAGTCACAACTTTCTTTAACCCAGTTTTTTCATAGAATCACAGAATCCCAGAATGGATTGGGTTGGAAAAGCCCTCCCAGATCATCAAGTCCAACCCTTGGGCCAACTCCAGTCCCTTTACCAGATCATGGCACTCAGTGCCACGGCCAAGCTCAGCTTAAAAACCTCCAGGGATGGGGAATTATTATTTCTGAAGGCCACTGAGCAACAAAACCAGGTCCCATGGCCCACCCAAGAGCAGAGACCACGGCCCATGTGCTGCCTGCAAACCACAGGGATCTGCAGGCTGTGGAACTGCTGGTTCAGTTCATCCTGGAAGCTACACTGGATTCTAGTCAAGGCATTACAGACAATCACTGTTATCTGGGGGCTCTGGGAAAGGAGTTGCTGAAGTTCACGTCGGACCATTAGGTTTTGTTTACAGTCCCTAATTCACAGTATGAAAGAAAGTGGAGCTGAAGCACTCAAAAGATTCCCAGAAGTGAGATATGGTAACTCAGGAGGGGATGTGGCTTTACAGACAGACAGGATACATCCATTCCCTCATCCTCCCAGCTCTCAGTGGGCCGCCCATCCACTCCAAATCTGAAGGTACACTGCCTGAAAATCGGGCTCCCCAAGGAAGAGGAGAAACAAATGGATATTCCTCCCTGATTTCAGCAAACAGGAACCCTTCCTGTGAGGGAGAGGGAGGGACATTCTGTGTAACCCTGTCTTGCTTTCCTCGGCTAAGTAAGATCTTACACAGGACTTAGAGGGGAAAGACAAAAGGAAGGGCATTTCCAGGGAAAAGCTGGGAAATGAGTTGTTGGTGTTGACCTGAGGGCAGTTTTGGAGGTACTCACAATTTTCTGGGAAGAGCCCACAAGCTGGGTATTGCTGAGGGCAGCTTTGGAGATACAATTTTCTGGGAATGGCCCACGAGCTGGATCTTNGGGAATGGCCCATGAGCTGGGCATTGCTGAGGGCAGCTTTGGAGGAACTCACAATTTTCTGGGAATGGCCCACGAGCTGGATTGTGCCCAGGGTAGCTTTAGAGGTACTCACTATTTTCTGGGAGTAGCCCATGAGCTGGATCTTGCTCAGGGCAGCTCTGGAGGTACTCACAGTTTTCTGGGAATGGCTCACAAGCTGGGTATTGCTGAGGGTAGCTTTGGAGGTACTCACAATTTTCTGGGAATGGCCCATGAGCTGGGCATTGCTGAGGGCAGCTTTGGAGATACTCACAGTTTTCTGGGAATGGCTCACAAGCTGGGTATTGCTGAGGGTAGCTTTGGAGGTACTCACAATTTTCTGGGAGTAGCCCACGAGCTGGATCTTGCTGAGGGCAGCGTTCACCTCTGGCATGGTGTAGCACTTCCTCCACATGGACACCTCCACCGCGTCCTTCAGCGGCGCCGGCAGCAGCCTGTGAACACCAGCAACACCTTCACAATGTCCTGGGGACTTCTCACACCCCTGTGTGTCCTCCAGACCTTGGATGTCACTCTTGTTGTGTTCAGGATGCCTGGGGCTTCAAAGCCAGGGGCTCCTGCTGAGGAGCAGCCCGTTCCCACCACCCCAAAGATGGTTCTCCTCCAACTCTTTGCTGCTGTTCTACCCATCCCCTGCATCAAAGCAGGAGCTGTGACTGAGGTGTTATCACAACTCTTGTGGTATTTTCATCCCTGATGAAAGATGCTGCCTGATCTGAGATGTCAACATGAAACACACCTCCAGCACTGGTAGAGACAACTGGGATCTGGGATCACTGTCTATTCTGCATGTCCCAAGAATCTGAAAACCCCTGAATAATCTAAAACACTAATAATGTGACACAATCTTGTGATTGAAATACAGGTCCCAGAGCATGAGCAGGGATGGCACTGCTCTGATTTCTGTCCCTGGGCTCCTCCAAGAGCACATGTCCCTGCACTGGCAAGGAGACTGAGCTGACACTGCAGAGCTCTCTGCAATCCCCTACACGGAAGTATTTAAGACACTTCACACCACAGGAAAATCCATCCATTCTGCTCCTCACAGACATTGCAAGTTGGCTGGATGGTGTTGTCAAGGGAAGAAGTGAACTATAATGTCACAGGCTCGAAGAGGGATGGCTGACTCCTGGGAGATAAATCTTCCTTAGGAACATGGACTGAGGCAGGAAGCAGCACAGCTGCCAAATGCATAAGAAGAATAGGACTTTTTTTTTTTGTATATTAAACCAATGCTAAATCAAAGGCTAATTCAAACCAATTTCCAAAGATTTATGGAAATTGGTCAAGTTTCTTTGATCAATTTGTTTAAAGGAATTTAATTTATAGTTATATCCACTAGGTCAGTGAACTCCTCCATAATTTAAGATACTGAAGAAAGGATTAAGGGCAGCTCTTGCCAAGCCCACTGCACAGGTCTGCAGCGGTAACTGTAATTCCAGCACGGGCTGGCTGAGAGCACATTGTGCTTCAGGAAACAAACAAAGCCTTCAAGGTCTTTTTTGGGAAGTCAAGCAACAAAAGGCCAAACAATGTGGATAGTTGTCCACCACTGCTCTGAAGCAAATTGCCTGTAAAAGCCTTTAACCCACTGTAAGAGGCATTTAGTGTTGGATGCTTTCAGGAGCTCCTCTTCTGGGAAGAGGAGAATATTTCTCCAGGTAATGGAGAAAGTGGGGAATTGTCCTTGGTGATTGAAGGAAGTTTCTATTAGCCCTGACTCTGTGGCTACACTGTGAAATACTCCAATCCCTGGCAAAGACCAGTGGCACCAGTGTCCAGTGGCACAGAGACAATGAGGTGCTGGTCCCTCAAAGTGGCCCTGCTGGCTTTCACTTTGTCACCCTCACTTTCAAAATCTGTACAGGGAGGTACTACAGGATATTCTACAGTCTGGAAATAAATCTACTTTGGCAACACCCTGTTATGGATCAGCTCACAACAGCCAGGTGTGTGTGGGCACATGTTGGGACAGCCACAAACAAGAAGGTACCACGAAGCAGCAGCATCAACAACACAAAATTTGGGCTTAAGAAACTCAGAGGTCTGTTTTTTTAACTGGGCATCTGCACAGAGGCAGTCCCTCCTGGTCAGTGAATGTGACATAATATGACATTATTGAGGGGCCAGAGCGGGGCCAGAGAAGAGCAACGAGGCTGGAGAAGGGAGTGGAGCACAAGTGCTGTGGGGAGAGGCTGAGGGAGCTGGGGGTGTTTGTGCTGGAGAAGAGGAGGCTCAGAGGTGACCTCAGCACTGTCTGNTGTGATTCTGTGATAAAATCAAAGAATTGTTTGAAGGGAGAGGAGGACACAGCACCAAATGGGATCAGACCTTGTCCCACACTCAGCCTCAGGAACAGCCTGTTTCAGACACTTCACAAGATACAAGAAACACCAAACAAGAAGTCAACAAAGTGCCTGTCACAAGGTAAACTTCCTCTTTACCCCCTGAACCCACCCAGAGGGAAAGATATCCTGGCTGGCATCTACAGAGCTTCCATGAGACTGCTCATCTCCAATAAAACCCACTGGCAATAAAACTGGCTAAGCCATTAGTTCAGACTGGATCTGATAATGGAAAAATGTAAACCACTCTAATGAACTTATTATATTTTATACAGTGTTTGCATTTAAAATGCTCCAATGCTCTATCTAATGGAGATGATAATACTTTGTGTTTCATACTAACTGTTCAGAGTTGAACTAGCTGAACTGTAAAACAGTAATGGGGATTGATCAGCCTGAAAAATTAAAGTTACACTGAGAAGTAATAAGTATTCTGTTCTAGCAACAGCCAAGTATTAAACACCCCCCAATTCCTCCTGGATCACATTTCCCTAACTAACGGATGTCAGCCCAGCCCTGCCTGTGCCATCAGCCAGGTGCTGATCTGAGCAGCAGTGCAGGTTTGCTCACATGCTCTCATAATCAGTATCAGTTCCATTCACTCCTTCTCCTCACCAGGAGCCTCCAAACACTCTGCAAACACTGATTAAGTCCCTGTATGCCCTCTAGGGTGGGTGGGAGCTCCGTTGAACAGGAGCACAGGGAGGGGAAGTGGGATACAAAGGGAATTCAGGTTGGTCCCCTTGTTCTGGCTCACAGACAACACTGGGTCGTGGCCTCACTGCAGAGTTTCTGACACACAAGTTTATGTTACTAATTAGCTGTTTAGCACCACCCTGGCATCCCTTTAGAACAGCTACATGGTGGTACCCAGGAGGAACTATCAGTGTTCCTAGAATGGATTGGGTTGGAAAAGCCCTCCGAGATCAAGTCCAACCCTTGGGCCAACTCCAGTCCCTTTACCAGATCATGGCACTCAGTGCCACGGCCAAGCTCAGTGCAAAAACCTCCAGGGATGGGGAATCCACCCCGTCTCTGGGCAGCCCATTCCAATCCCTGAGCACTCTCTCTGCAAAGAAGTTTTTTCTGCTCTCCAACTTCAATTTCCCCTGGCAGAGCTTGAGCCCCCCGTGCCCCCTTGTCCTACTGCTGAGTGCCTGTTTCTGACACACAAGTTTATGTTACTAATTAGCTGTTTAGCACCACCCTGGCATCCCTTTAGAACAGCTACATGGTGGTACCCAGGAGGAAATTCCAGTTTTGGGTTACTTCCCCCGCAGCAGGAGGGAGGAAAGTGTATTTTAAATCCCACTTCAACAAAGACAGACTGCAGCCTTCTCTGGCAGCTGAATCAGAACAAAGATTCCCTCTCTCTGTTGCCTCTGGAACAGTCAGCAGCATGCAAAGTGCCAGGCAGCACTTTCCCTAAAATATGGCCACCAGGAAAGTGACATTCTATGAGCTGCAAGATATATGACCCTCCTTTAAACCCTGCATACAAAACACACGCCGTGCTGTGCCTGGAATAGCAGCTCCAGCTCTCCCTCCTCACACTCTGGGAGCTGCAGGAGGGGGTCTGGTCAGCACAGCAAAATCCACAATTTAGAAATATTCTGAAAATCCTGATGCACTTTATTGCCTTTAGTTTTGCTTTACATCTGAGTTTTACCTGTTTTCTCACAAGACTGAGAGCTCCAGTGCAAAGGCTGCTCCTGAGCTCAGCAGGGGAACACAATATACAGCAAAAACATGGCAATTTGGGGTTCTAATTTCTTTGCTTGGTGATATTTCATGTATTTATCAAAATATCCAGACTAGTTTTGTAATGTGTGAAATAATTCATTTTTAGGAAGCTCCTAAGTCAAGCCACCTTAAGAATTAGTGGCAGAAAATGGGAGATCAATTAAAAATGCACAAAGCAGCCTTTAAAAATAACTTTCTAATCAACCAACACTATCTTTAAAATGTGCTAAAAACGAAACTGTCTTCTCCAAGGAACATGTTGTGCACCTAAAATTGTTTTTATTTCCAAGGAAAGCATTATCTGCAATTACTAAACTGTATGGATAATTTTTAGACTCCATAGGCTTTCAGAATGTTAGATGGAGAAGCCCTCAGCTTTGAGCATCTTGTTGTATGGCCAGAATAATGGACATGGTGTTTCCAAATAATGTTTTTATTCAGATTTTAATTTGTTTTAAGCTTTGGAAAGCCACAAATCTCACTTCTGTTCAGGTGTAAAAGAAGATGGGATGAAAGATAACACTGCCCTGTTCCCTCCAACAGGTGTCTTGACTTGCTGAGTATTTCAGCAAACATGAATGACAAATATTATTTTAAACTTATCTCAATACAATATAATTAAGTTTAAATAGCCTGATGTTAACATACAAATGTGCTGGTTTTATCTACCATCATGGAGCTGAACTACAACAAGCTTGTGGGGTTGGAGGACCAACAATGTGGAAATGATTAAAGAAAGAACGGACCCAAGGAGTCGCAGCTGGGAACATTTTTTCCCTGGAAATCTCAAACGGTGGGAGCTGCCCCATCACGGCAGTGAATCCTGAACTCTGGTTGCTGTTTGGGGACAGCCACGTTTCCCGGTGACTTGTTCCTTACCTCTGTACCTCCTTGTTCTTCCACATGGAGGCAGACTGAGCCTTTGGCACGCGTTCAATGGAATTCACCAGTTCTTCCATGAGGAGCCTGAGAAGACAATCATGACTCAAACAGGAGAGAGTTTTGCCCCAGCCTTTCCAAAGTCCCACACAAACTGTAGCACCATCAGGCAGTTTTGAAGAGGGGCTCTTCCCACAGAGCTTCACAGCAATTCCCAACACCATCCCTGTTTCTCCACCCATTCCACCTGCTCAGGACAGCACAGGACCCGGCCCACTGGACTGTGGGGTATTTGGAAAGTGCCACATAATTTATTCATTACTGACATAACATGTCATATGGAATGAGGCAAAATATACAATGAAAACTCTTTAGCTGGTGCCTGTTTATCACTTATAGAATCATAGAATGGATTGGGTTGGAAAAGACCTCCGAGATCATCAAGTCCAACCCTTGGGCCAACTCCAGTCCCTTTACCAGATCATGGCACTCAGTGCCACGGCCAAGCTCACCTTAAAAACCTCCAGGGATGGGGAATCCACCCCCTCTCTGGGCAGCCCATTCCAATCCCTGAGCACTCTCTCTGCAAAGAAGTTTTTTCTGATATTTTCTGATAGCCAAGCACATTGTCAGAGTGAACTCTCCTCATCTCTCAGGGCATGTTTGAGACAGAAAAATGTGTCAGGCATTAGAAATTCTCACTGCAGATTTCACCAAACAGCATTTGTAATTCCTTTTGCATGTGGGAAGTCACAGGTTTACCTGCAGAATGGCATCTGGAATTACTTGGGATGGGGAGAACCACAGCAGTGCAGTTTCCCACAAGACTATCCTTGTTATCTTCAGCTCTGGACCAACAAAGCCTTGAGGTCTATCTACTAGTTCATATTCATGCACTTCCTTCACCTACAAGGGCCTTCAGTTTCTGTTTGTTTTTACTCAATGGGGTAATTACTCTGGCACGGAAAGTTTGCATAGGACCATTAACAAGGATTCCTGCCCTAAAGTTCTTACGGAGTTGCCCACATACCACGGCCTAATCCTGGTTTTAATGACTGGACATGGCAGTCCCTCTGCCTGAGGGAGGCACAGAGCACAGGGCCAGTCAGGCCTCATCAAGGGACAAACCTGCAGCGTTTGGTGCTGACCTATTCAATCAGCAAGACAATTTTGTAAGCACAGACTGCCAAATTTGATGACTGTTACGGCTTGACTGCATTGCCAGATCTTAGATTTTATATTTCTGCCTCCAACTTCTGCTGTTTTCCTCAGCACTTCCCTCTGGACTTCAGAGCTTATGTATCTCCACTGTCATTTGAGGTGAATGACAGTGAATTTCAGCTTCAATTCCCTTCCATGGACTGGAGGAAAGTGTGGTTATACGGAATCATAGGATCCCAGAATGGTTTGGCTTGGAAGGACCTTAAAGCTCATCCCATTCCACCTCCTGCCATGGGCAGGGACACCTCCACTATCCCACGTTGCTCCAACCTGGCCTTGGACACTTCCAGGGATGGGGCAGCCACAGCTTCTCTGGGAAACAAGTCCAGTTTCCTTACTGAGAAAACTCTATTTGTTTAAGGGGAGCAGAGAGGAGCAGGAGAAATCCCTGATCCGTGGGGTTTGGAGTTTGATCCGTGGGGTTTGGAGTTTGATCTGTGGGGTTTGGAGTTTGATCCATGGGGTTTGGAGTTTGATCCGTGGGGTCTGGAGTTTGATCCGTGGGGTTTGGAGTTGGCTACGTGGCAATTAGTGCTGGAGGTGTCTCAGCCCCCTCAAGATCTCCTGTCCCACACCAGCTGCCTCCATCCAACACGCAGCACCTGCTGTAAATGCTGAGCACACACGGATCCAGAGGTTGGGAAACATTGAGTTAACACATTTGCAGCACTAAGGACTTGGCTGGTGTTCAGCTCCTGCCTAAGAGCCTCTTTGGAACATTAGACATCACTCCTCTTCCCATACTGTCCTTTACACCTTCTCCTGAGCAGTGATGGGAGAGGAGCAGAGAATATTAAGGGGCTTTTTACCTGCCAATCTGAACAGTGGGCTCGGTGGCATAGACTGTTCCAGTGAACCCTGTGTACTCTGTGATGTAGGGCAGTGCCATCATGCAGTGGTAGTTGGAGATCAAGATCACATCCACCGTGGAGAGGTCCAGCAGTTCAGTCTGAAACAGAGCAGAGAGAGAAGCAACATGTAACCCTTCCATGCAGTTAAAGCAATGGCAGAAAAACTTCTTATTCTGTTGTGTTTTTTTTTTTCAATTTACAGTGCAGGAATATAACCAGTTTATAAAATAAAGTCTGTCTCATGCCATGTCTCAGCTGTGGCAAAGATTAATATTTCCTTTAAATTAACAAGATTTATTTATTAAGCCTCCCATAAGGAAACCAGGTCCTGGGTTTGTCTGTGTTCCAGGCAAAGAAATGGCTGCTGATACAAGATCCCTGGTGATTACACCTTTATCAGAGAACTGATGTGTGCACTTCCCTGGGGAGGGACAGACCCCAGAACTTCTGCAGCACTGATTTAGCAGGGTGGCTCACACTTTTTTTGTGCATCATACTGTACCCCAGGAGAGAGAGAGAGGTGAATGAAGACTGTATTTATTCGTACGCTTAAAATAATTCCCCTGTTTTCCCCAAGTAAAGGCTTGGCATCTTTATCATTCACATTTCCTCCAGCAGGAGATGAGGCTCATTCACAGGATACAACACACAGTCGGGTGGGTCCAATTTGTTTTGATGTGACAGTTTAGACAAGAGTTCTGAGAGCCAAAGAAGATTTCACACGTTGTTAAAAGAATTTTAATTAGAAATATTTACTGGTAATGCTATAACACAAACGGTGTCAAGTCAGGAATTTACAAGATGTATGACCTCTAACTCAGTTATTATAGAGCAGCTAATGGAATTCAACACTCATCAAGCACATATTATCTGATTACAAGGCTTGGTCCAGCAATTTGAATAAAAAAGGCAAGAAAGTAGGTCACTCTGCTTTTCAGAGGGCTGACACAGTGCTCTGGTGACAAGCTGCTTAACTCCTCGCTAAGCACTCCGGGGTTCAGTCCGTGATCACAGCTGAGGCTGGAGCAATCCGTGATGGGGAAACACCATCCTCGGATCTGTGACAGGGCACCTTTCATCTCACTGAGCCTCCAGGCAGAGACACGCTCACTGTGTGATATCAGAGGACCTGCTGGTGCCTCCTCCTGCCAAGGCTTGGTTCCTCCATGAGTGGGTTTTCAGCTCGTCCACATTGTACAGAACCAAATTCTGAAGTGGTTTGGGTGGGAAGGGATTTAAAGATTGTCTCATTCCACCCCCTGCCATGGGCAGGGACATCTCCCACTATCCCAGGTTGCTTCAACGGAATCCAGCCTGGCCTTGGACACTCCCAGGGATCCAGGGCAGCCACAGCTTCTCCAGGAATTCCAGCCCAGCCCTTCCCCACTCTCCCAGCCAGCAATTCCTTCCCAATATCCCACCCAAATCTCCCCTTTCCCAGTGGGAAGCCATTCCCTGGGTCCTGTCCCTCCAGCCCTTGGCCCCAGTCTCTCTCCAGCTCTCCTGGAGCCCCTTCAGGCTCTGGAAGGGACTCTCAGGTCTCCCTGGATCCTTCTCCTCTCCAGGTGACCCCCCCAGCTCTCCCAGCCTGGCTCCAGAGCAGAGGTATCCAGCCCTGAGCTGATTCCCAGCCCAGACAGGCCATCAGGAAGATACACACCACCATTTTCCAACCTTCAGCATCCCAGTCTCAGCATCCCAGAAGCATTTCCTAATAGGATGAAAAGGGTGTCAAAACCAAAATAAAGCGAAACCTTCCCTGGGACTTGCGGCGATCTCACTGAAGTGCCTTTGAACCAAAGAGGTTTCAAAGTGTTTCTTGAAATGAGAAGTGAGGGAGCAGAAGGTTGCCAAGCACAGAGAGGGCTGCACCCTGCCCTCTGACATGTGTGAGTGTTCTCTGCTGCCCAGACAGCCTTTAGCACCTTGTGGCTGCTGGATCAGACCCAAATCTTGCCCTGCTCTGGCAATGGTGTTCCTGGAAGCGAGACCTCATTCTCCCACTAACTGCTTCTGCAGACAAGGTTCTTCAAAAGAAGTGGTGTGGAAGGAGACAAAGGAAAAGACAAAGCTTCTTTCACCCAAGCTCCTTCTCATCCTGTGCTGCCAAACACCAGCAACATTCCCACCCTGCTGATGTTTGCAGCTGGGCCTCCTCCAGACAGGTGGGCTCAAGGGGTGAGCAGGGTACCACCATCTCTTCCTAGTGCTCAGAGACTTGGAATCTGTTGGGAACTTTGGAAAACATTTGAGAGGCTGTTTTTGAAGTCCCTGCAATGGTGACATGTGCAGCTGTTTGATGTAATACGGACTGGTGGGTGAAAGGAAGCAGCAACCCCCTGTCAGTCACATTTAGAGCTACACATGTGGGTGTTTTCCAGGTAACAAAGTAGCCACAAGGCCTGGCTGAAGCACCTTAAACCCCTGCAGATTCATCATGGCCTCAGTTCCAAAGGGAATCCAGCACATCAGCTCCATCCTTCCCAAGATCTCAGCTATAATGACACTTTCCACACATACAGATGCTTCCTACATTTCTTCCATAGCACAGTAACCAGAAGGCTCACAAGAACATTGAATTATTAGGAGTTTGGGTTGGGTTCTTTTTGGCGTGATTGGATTATAAGCATTCCAGTTGGGTTGGAATGGCAATAATCTGTTGGAATCACTTGGCAAAACAGGCACCAGAGCTGCCAACTTGCTTGGAAGAATCAAGATGACAAGAGTCAGGAGCTGCCAGAGGTGAGTTTCCAGGGATCCACAGACAGAGACACTCCTGCCAGAACAACAACCTTCCAGGAATGTTTTTTACTTCCTGACAACAAGGTCAGGCAGAAAGGAAAAAAAATTGCTGCCCAAAAGCAATTGTCTGTCTTTGAAAGAGAGAGAAAACATCCCAACATGAAATGAAAGAACTGATGTTATCACAGTCTGAAAAGACTGAGGAAAGAGGATTCTATTCCAAGACTATTCCCCATCATTCACCCCCATCTCTCTCTCCTCAGCTTTTTACTTCTTTAGCTCAGCTTTTCAGTCCTTTAGCTCAGCTTTTTAGTCCTACACAGCATTAACCTGATCAATCAGGTAACCCCAGGTAATTTAAACACCTTCATAGTCTTGTTTTCTATTTTTTTTTTGTTTTTTAAATGCAGGAATTCTTGTAAAACTCAGCTTGAGCAGCAGCCACTTGCAGCCATGTCAGTGGAAATGAAGGTACAGTTCTCCCCTCACAGAGCCAGTGATGGACAGCAGAGGAGGCACAGAACTTTTCAGCCTCAGTGTGCTGCTGGCAGAAGAGCAGCCCAGCAGAATCCAAACCTGGATAACCCCACAGCCCCCTCCCCAGGGAGCTGCAGTGGGCAGGTCCTGCATCCATGGTTAGAGCCAAGCAGCTCCCCCTGCCTTCATTCCCTGCCCTTATCTGGATCAGCACGTGTATCCTGTCATATTCCAGCCCAGCTCAGTCAGGTTGTCTTTGGAAGGCCCATAAAAACGGACAGTTAAGCCTTACTCTTGTGTGAGATATTCACAGAAACACAGAATGGATTGGGTTGGAAAAGCCCTCCCAGATCATCAAGTCCAACCCTTGGGCCAACTCCAGTCCCTTTACCAGATCATGGCACTCAGTGCCACGGCCAAGCTCAGTGCAAAAACCTCCAGGGATGGGGAATCCACCCCCTCTCTGGGCAGCCCATTCCAATCCCTCAGCACTCTCTCTGCAAAGAGTTTTTTTCTGATCTCCAACTTCAATTTCCCCTGGCAGAGCTTGATCTGCCCAAGGAGACCTTCCACATCCCCCAAAACCGGTGCTGAAAAGGGCTGTTTCCATCCTATTTGTGTCAGAGATACTCGAGGCACCTTAACAACACAGAGGTTTGAGCAGTATTATTTACCATGCACTGATTAATTAGCAATAATCTGATAATAACAATAATCAGGCAAGTTTCTCCCACGTGATTGAACAGAGATTTGCAGTAAACCAAACTCACCTCTGGCAAGCAGAACTCAGGCACTGAGTCCACAAACACGTGGCCAGAGCACTCCTTGAGCTCCTGTGAAAAAACACATCAACAGAGAAGACACAAAATACAACACAACGTTACTCCAAGGCAGCACATTCTGCACTTTCCAAACATTTTCTTTATCACAGGTAATTTGCAGCCCATTACTGCATTATGTTTACCCTCCTCCCAGACACAATTTGGTGTAGGCAGATCTGCTGAAATTGCTTTCATGCCAGATGAGGCTGTTTGGTATCTGAAGGGATCAGATCCTCACTGGGAGGAGCAGAGAGAGCCCTTTGGTAGGTCAGGAAAGAGCCTTGGTAATAATCGGTGGGTGGTTTGGAAGGCAAGTTTGGAATTTAATTTTGGTTCCAAACAACATCCAACTTTTTCTGTCTTACTAAGACCAGAATGCAGCTTTTAGCCCCTTTCTCAGAGCATTTGATGAAACAACTTTTGGGGATCTAAGCTCCATGTGGTGCTTCTGTCTCATTTATCTCCACCAGATCTCAAGTTTTTTAATTTCTTCCTGTTTTTCCCAAGGCTGACATCAAAAATCCTTGTCACAGGCAAAGCCACGTTCCTCAGGGTTATGTGTGGAACAAAACCATTCCCAGCCCCACTCCTAACACAGCTCACAGGGTATCCACCACCCACCCTGCCTTCTCTGGTCCCACAGCGAGTGGTCTCAGCCAGTGTCAGACTGACAGAATTAAAGACTGAATCCAATTCTTCATAATTACAGTGCACCTGCCACCTCCTAAGGAATGAGCAATTACATCTGGTGGCAGAAGTCTCCCAACCTCATCTCCTGGGAGTTCAAGATGATTAAAAGGAGATGGCAGCACATTTCAATTCTGCTGCAAGACTGAAGTTTTATAACTGTCACCTGGAGAGGGCTGGAAGGGGAATGTCCACCCCACATGATAAAACACCCCCCTTTGACTCCTTCCCGTGCCTTTTTCCAGCAATGGGTCAAAGAATTTACCATTCCAGGCAGTTCCAGTGCTCAAGGTGAAAGGAAGAGACTCTGCCTTTGAATTTTTAACACATGATTTCCATTGGCACCGAGTGAGTTTGGAGGTTTCTCCTCAGCACAATCTGCAGAGGCAGCACCTCAGAAATGTAAATCCATCCCACATAAAGCTGTACTGACAGTCTGTCTGGTCTTGGGGAGCTCTGAGACCAAGGCTGGGGCTCAGGAGTAATGAATTCCAGGGAATTCAAACTGAGCAACTCTTTCCCTGTCCCTGAGCCTCTGCCAGAGAACAAATGCTCTGAATGGAGCTGTTACTATTTTACCAACAGAAATGCTGCCTGAACAGTTTCTTTTGTCTCCAATGAGAAGAAAAAGCAGGTCTTTAATCTGTGATCTTGCCTGTAAAAATCAGACCAATCCATTTTGTCCACCTCAAAGTCCCCTACAAAACCAACTTTTATCACTGCTTCCTTTAATGTTCCCATAGTCAGAGAACAGTCTATTAAAACACTATTTTCTCCACTGGTACCTATTGCTGCCCACATTTGAGATGTATCTGCCTATTTGACTAACATCTGACATATTTTTGTGTTCATTGTTCCCTCGTGGCAGATCAAGCTGGATGCTGCAGTGCCAAGTTTTGGTTGAAGCCCCAGATAAATTCTGCCTACAAAACTGATGTGATGAAAAGAAGGGAAAAAAGAGAAATTCTGTGTCTCTGGTGTAGCTGAGGAAGTTCTGTGTCTTAGAACCAGGAGGCTGGAGATCAAATCCTCCCTGCTATGTCCAGCAGCAGAACACATGTTGACTTCAGAGGCCAAAGATGTGCTTTTCCTCTCGAAGGGACCTCCCAGAGACAAACCATTCACTTTGTCAGAGTTCTCCTGCCTAAAAAAAGTACAGCACCAGCCTCATTTATAAGCACACTCTGAAGCCTCAGTGGCAGAAAACAGACTGGGGAATAAAAGGCACTGTAAGAAGGCAAAGCACTATTATTTATGGAGCTCCATGAAATACAAAAATATTCACACTGATGACTTCTGCATTTTAAGAGGATTTTTTATAATCTAGGCTACCTCTGAAGACTGAGAGCCTGGAGTTGCTATTAGCATTTTGTTTCAAAACCTTCTGCTCACACAAGGACATCCTGGCTGGTAAAGGCACTCACAGAAACCTTTGGGATGCGTCAGTGTGGAATATTGTTCCTGCAGCACAAGGATCCCTGACCTGCCAAGAGAACTCCCACCACCAGTACAGTACCTTGTCTAGAAATGTGCTCCCATCTTTCAAAACCCAGCCAGGAAGTTTGGACAGCCTGGGGCTGTGGAAAGAAAGGAGAAAAATTATTGCAATATTAACTGGATGATGATCAGTGGCCAAGCAGAGACCTTCTATGTGGTGTCACACAGGCAGAGAACACCATTTCTGTCTCAGGAAAGTAACAGTCTCAATAAAACAGGCAGACAGTTTCACTGTGGTTAAGTGTTCACCAAAATGACTTTTACAAATCATGATTATGACACTTATAAGTAAAAAGAATCACAGGACTTGGCATGCAGGGAGTTTTTAGTCATTTATGGTGAGAATTTCAAAAAGGCTCAGGGCTGCTTAGTTGCCCTGTGGTGAAAGTGGATGAATAAACAAAGTTAGGGCAGCAACAAACTCCGGGCCTGAAACAACACAAAAACACCATAAAAATGCTCTGGGAAAAAGGAGAACAGAAAAATATTCCCTTCAGCAATGGCAGGAAAAGACTGATGCTCTGGACTGTGTCATTTATGGACACAGGTTGGGATTTTAGATCACATAAAACATGGTTTCATGTTTAGTTCTCACCCTGAAGACCCACACCAATAGAGAGTATTTTCCTGTGTTGGAATGACAAAGGAGCAAGGAGGTTTTGCTGTCAAGTGCATGTTCAAAGCAACAGAGAGCCCCTTTTTCAATTGTTTCAAATGCTAAGAAAGAAACTTCAAGGTGGACATTGTAACCCTGAGTTCACAGCACTGCTTGCTGCAGCACTTCTTGCTTCCTTAACTGAGAGACTTACTCATACCCCCCCATAACACTTGGTTTTTGTGTGATTCTCCAGCTTAGCTCTAAACCCTCTGTGTGCCCAGACCCAAATGTATCCGTGGAAATCCAAAAAAAGTGAAGGAAACAAGAGAATTGAACCCACCTGGAAAGAAGCCCTGCAACAACCTCAGGTGTGGACACAGAGCCTGGCTGCAGTGAAATCTGGAAGTGCTGTGCAATCAGCTCTACAAACATACCCTACAAGGGCTTTCAAATCCAGTATCTGGGAAACACGAAGTGATTTCAGGGCTCAGAGGAATGTTGTGTTCAGACTAACATGGATATAAAAGAACAAATTCTGCCTGACAGCCCAGAAAGCCCCAAGGAAATGGGAAATCCAAGACTCAAGGATGAGGATGGAAGGTAAGAGGTGAGAGCAGAAGGATATACCACAGAGAGGCTGTGCCAGACAAGTGTATCCCCTTTTGAGGATAAAGAGTAAGCCTGAAGAAATCTGATGATAGAAAAGATGAAGTGGTTCAATGTACTGCCCTCCAATATGTCCAAAAGCACAATTTAGGAGCAGTAATTTGGAGACTGAGGGGGCTGAGTGTAATTGCTGCAGTGAGACTAAAAGAACTATGGAAAAAGCAGGAACAAACCACTCTGACAGACAACAGCTTTGACAGGACAGAAACCTTGGCTGGAAGGGACATCTGGAGGTCCTGCAGTCCAATGTCTCAGTTTCAGCACTAGCTCAGGCCAGTCTGGCTTTGTCCAGCTGTGCCTTGCAAATCCCTGGATCCATCTGTGTTTCACCAGCACGAGGCAGAGCGGGATAAACTTTCCCTGAAACACCTGCCCTACTCCTCATAGTTCGGCCGAGTGTGAGTTTTGCTTTATTCATGATGAAGGAGCAGAATTGACTTGTACTGAACTGGCATCCCCTGAGCAGGGGACGGTCCTGGCAGGGGAGGCAACATCAGCAGAGGGTCTGGTGTGTGGCTGGAAGTGGAATAAGCACCACAGGACAGACAGGACTCTTTGCCTTGAAGCCAAGAAGAAACACAGTTCCTGCAGACGCAGTTTTGACATTGTAACAGAGTGATTGATTAATCCAAAATAGCTGGAACTGTCCCATAAATAATGTGTGCAAGTGTGTCATGGCTAGACAGGAAAGGTTAAGAGCTTCCCACATGTTCATGTCACCGTTTTGCATTTGACTTTGGTGCAGGGGAGAAAATTCCAGTTGACAAACCTCCTCTAAAGTACATGAGAGGGCACAAAGTGTTTGGCAACTGCAGGTGCCCTCCATGGGCTGGAGACAACAAGGACTGAAACTTCCAGGGCAAGGGGGAATCTAAATACCTTTTGATGGGCTTTTTTTTGAAGAGCAAATAACTCTGAAAAATGCCCAGTCCCTTTAATGCCACAAACACTGCAGCACTTTCCTCTCTTAGAGATTAAAGCATAGGCTCTTGAAATGTTTGCTCAAGGAGGGTCCATGATATGACAGAGGATTGAGCTGCATAGCAAAGATCCTCTGTAATGTCATACCTTTGTGCTCCACAGAGGTAAAAATTAGGGCAACTTTGCAGAGTAGATGTTGACTCTTGCAGAGTCCAAGCAGTTCATGGGTCATATTTTGAGGATCTCTGGGTTAGAGGCAGCAGAGGGACATGTGGCTCCTCTCTCATATACAGATTTCACATGGGACCAGCTCAGATTAGCACACCTGGTTCTGAGGGCACACACAGCTCAGAGCTGACAAACCTGTGTCAGACTCCTCAGGCAGCCAGTCCTTCCTGTCACCTGATCATAGAATCACAGAATCACAGAATGGATTGGGTTGGAAAAGCCCTCCCAGATCATCAAGTCCAACCCTTGGGCCAACTCCAGTCCCGTCACCAGATCATGGCACTCAGTGCCACGGCCAAGCTCAGTGCAAAAACCTCCAGGGATGGGGAATCCACCCCCTCTCTGGGCAGCCCATTCCAATCCCTGAGCACTCTCTCTGCAAAGGAGTTTTTTCTCATCTCCAACTTCAATTTCCCCTGGCAGAGCTTGAGCCACCCCGTGCCCCCTTGTCCTATTGCTGAGTGCCTGGGAGAAGAGACCAATCCCCACCCGGCCAGAACTTCCCTTCAGGCAGTTCCAGACAGTGCTGAGGTCACCTCTGAGCCTCCTCTTCTCCAGCACAAACACCCCCAGCTCCCTCAGCCTCTCCCCACAGCACTTGTGCTCCACTCCCTTCTCCAGCCTCGTTGCTCTTCTCCGGCCCCGCTCCAGCCCCTCAATCTCTTGCCTCAACTCAGGGGCCCACAACTCAACACAACACTCAAGGTGTGGCCTACCCAAGGCAGAGGCCAGGGGAAGGCTCACTGCCCTGGGCCTGCTGGCCACGCTACTTTGGAGCCAGCCCAGGAGCCCATTGGCCTTCTTGGCCACCTGGCCACACTCTTGGCTCCTCTTCAGCTTCCTGTCCCTCAGTCCCCCCAGGTCCCTTTCTGCTTGGCTGCTCTCCAGCCACTCTGTGCCCAGCCTGGAGTCCTGCAGGGGGTTGGTGGGGCCAATGTCTGCTCTGCCACCTGGCCATGTTATGCCAATAATGCCCACTGGAATTTCAGAGGTATTTGCACATCATGGTAATGGACACCTGATCTATGAAGGGACAGCTCTGAGCACTACAGAGGGATAAGGGCTTTCCAGTGGCAGCCACATTCCTCCTCAAGTTTCCAACTCATTTCCACCACTCTCTGCAGGACACCTGGTTTGTAGAGCACTGAAGAGATCAATTACTCGCCCAAGTCCATGTGCTCAGGACAATCCCTGCTGCAAGGAGTGTTCAATCACCTCCCCGACAAGATTGATTGGATTTAAATCCAACTGTTTGCTCCGATTCCACTGGGCCATCAGGGGTCAAATCTGACATCCTTTCTTATTGAGTTGAGTCATTTCAGCACCGACATTCTGGAGGTACTTGGGGAATTCCAGGTTGTGACCTGCAATTTGGCTGTTCATTCCCAGGGTCTGCTATCAGCAGACAAAGCTGCCATATCCCCAGGGAGTGCTGATTCCTGCCGTTCTAAAGAACCTCTTAAGCCTTTGTTCAATCACCTCATTTTGCTACTTGTTCCTCTCTCCATTTCCTTCTGCTTTGAGGGGGTGGGAGAATGGGAATGCAAGGCAATTTTCTGCCTGTACCTGGATTTCCCAAATTTTCTGGATCCCTTCAAAACCTACTTCTGTCCCAGGAGTGGATGTTGCAGCCAACAACTGCATTGTGGAATGGGATAAAAATCAACTGTCACACTGATCCCCCTTAGGGCATGTTGCCTCTCCACAGCAAATCCACGTTCTTGCAGAACAATGCACACATTGTCCATTCTCTTCCTCTCCTCTCTAAAAAATAACAAATTGTAGGAAGTGCTGGACAAAGTGCTTTAACCTCATTAGGTCACTTAGGAAACTCCTTTTCCCAGTTGTATTTTCCCCCTCTCCATCGAGTGTCCTCTAAACCCAGAACGTTCCTCACTTGTTTCCTCAGGGATCAAAGTTACCAAAAGGCTTTTGAGAAAACTCCTACTGCTTCCCATCACTAAGAGTTACCAATTCACACCTTTTCAGCTGTTAATTTCTGTGATTTATTCCACTTACTCAAGACATAAGTTGTCCTGAATACCCAAATTAGCCTAAAAACCTGGGGAAACACAACTTTGTAGGAGGGCATAGATGGAGTCCTGATCTCAGGATTGTCTTCTAGACTCCTCTTTGCTGCTGTTCCAATCCCGTGCCCAGCTGCACTGCCCTTTTATTTATTTAGTTTTTAAAAGGGAACAATTATGCCAAGGAGGGAGGTAACTGGAGGACTGCTAAGTGCTGTTTTGCTTTGCATTAGTGGGTGCTCCAAGGAGAGCCTGAGAAGATGGTGGTTACTCAGTCCTTGCTGGGCTCCACGCACTCCATCTCTGTTACCCATTTATCTCATCTCGCATGAGGAAGCCAGAAAAGATGACAGATATGTGACCTCACTTGTGCTGAGCAGTTGCAGCAATACTTTACTGAAGCTTAGAATAAATTATCTAGAAAAACCAATCAATAAATCCATAAAATGTCTTCCGTCTACCCAGCCAAAGGACGTTATTTTGATAAAGAGAATTTTTAAGTGAACAAAGTCTATTTATGATACCAGATGATGCTGCTCATTTGTACCCATCCCCTCCCTCCCTCCAACACACCATTTCAGGCAGAGCACTCCAACTGCAGCCCAAGGAGACGCAGACTGGAGTGCTGACAGGCCACAGAACTCACCTCTGCACCAGAGGCAACGGCAGGAAATTGAGGGTGGACGTCATATCCAGCCCACAGTCCAGCATGATGGTGGTGGATTTGAACTTGAGCACGTTGCATGGCAAGGTTGGGTGTCCTGACAGGCAGTACTGGAAAAGAATGGGGAGGAGTTACTCGTCACCTTTCCCAGCATGACCTTTCCCTCTGTGCTGGGCACCGGTGAGGCTGCACCTCAAATCCCGTGTCCTGTTCTGGGCCACCCAGGACATGAGAGACCCTGAGGGGCTGGAGCATGTGCAGGGCAGGGAATGGAGCTGGGAAGGGGCTGGAGCTCCAGGAGCAGCTGAGGGAGCTGGGGGGGCTCAGCCTGGAGAAAAGGAGGCTCAGGGGGGACCTTCTGGCTCTGCAATCCCTGATGGATCCAGGGGAGGGTCGGGCTCTGCTCCAGGGAACAGGGACAGGAGGGAGGGAACAGCTTCAGGCTGGGCCAGAGGAGGGGAAGGTGGGACATGAGGAGGAATTTCTCCATGGAAAGGGTGGTCAGACATGGGAAGGGGCTGCCCAGGGAGGTGGTGGAGTCCCCAGCCCTGGAAGTGTCCAGGAAACAACTGGCAGTGGCACTCAGTGTCCTGGGCTGGGTGACAAGGTGGGGATTGGGCACAGGCTGCAGTCTGAGAGGTCTTTTCCAACCTCAGTGATTCTGTGCACAGAGTGAACACCCCCCTCCAATTGCCTCTTTCCCTTGTTTATAAATGCAGACTCATCTCCAGCAGGACAGAGCCCCATTTCCCACGAATCTGCCTCACAGCCCTGGGTGCTCACTGAGATTTCCCCATGCCAGGGGTATCAAAGGGGCAGATTTTCTTCTGACAGATTTCCTGATCCCAAGGGCTGAGCAGATGGCAAAGCTCCTCTCTCTGATTTAGGACACATGTGAAACCTCCTTTTTTTTCTAGCAATCACCTATTTTCACAAAAATCCCAGGAAATTCTCCCAAACAGCCCTACTGGCAAAACCTGGCTAGAAAATTTGAAAACTGCTTGGAGTGGAGAGGGAAGGAGAGAATCCCTGCAGGAACACACAGGTTTTATCTCTAAAAAACAACCCCTGCACAGGTGCAGCAGCAGCTCTGGGGCAAGTTCTCACCTGCTTTTTGTCTTGCTAAACACAAACAGGAAACAGGAGGGACGGGACAACCCCACCTGAATGGCAGGGTTTGTGTATCCAAATCCCAAAGGCTTTGGAAGTTTAATGAGCCAGAGAGCAGGTTGTGTCGGGGGCACTTGAGCATCATTGAGATGCAGCCACCTCCTGTCTGGAGAGACAAACGTTTAACGAGGCACAGCAGCTTTGGGTAAGAAGGGAACAGAGAGGTCGGCTTTAAAATGCGGGATTAGAAACTGGAATGTCTGAGCAGAGCGTGGCCACCTCAGCAGGAGCCGATTCCCTGCTGGGAGGAGGGATTTTCCACCTGGAATCTCCCAAGTCTGGGCATCAGGCAGCACAGCCACGCTCAGGTGGGCAAACCTCAGCTTTTAAATTCAAGTTTTGGTCAGTTAAGATTAAAAATACCACTCGTTGGGCCACGAACTGCACTAAAAACAGACTCAGCTTTTTTTCTAAGGCGTTTTATCCCTCAGGCTCGTGTTCTGCACTTCCCTCTACCAGGTGGAAAGAAGGGATATCAATAATTTCATTTTGTACCTCTGCTCACAGGGTGTGAACCCAGCACTGCAACTGTCTGGATTAACAGCTCCCAAGGAGTCTATTTACACACATTCCTCAAAAACCTGCTTTAAACTATATTTAAATATTAAAAAGCTACTAAGTCCCATATATTAAATTTCAAATATCACAAAGACTTTTGTTTTAAATTCACAAAGCCTTAATTATTAAGGAGCTGCATCACATTTTGCCTTTCTTTCAGCAAAGTTTAAAAATATCCAGCTGGTGGAGGAGTGAGGGGTTCAAGTAAGGAATTCAGTTGGTTTATTCACAAATGTAACACCCTCATGTGAAATTAAGTTCTCACCAGACCAGAACTTTGACAACTGAAGCTGTAAATCCAAACCAGAAAGAAATGAAGGGGAAAATAAGATCTATTTTTGTAGTTTTAAACTATTGGTAATTAAAAAAGGGCAATTCAATATCACCACTTTTATCAGCGAAACATTTTCTTGCCTTTTTTTAAAATCAAGAGTAAGTTCACAACCCTGCCACCCATGAGCTGACTGGGAAATCTTCCTTTTTCCTTCTTTACAAGCAGCTGAAATCATCTCTCTCTGTGGCTGTCACCGTGGTCAATGGATTCCTGGGAGTCAGTGGACTCTTCCTCCCAGATTCAAGCAAAGGGACAGAAAAATAAGGAAGGAATTCTTATTTTCTATACAGCTGTTTGCACAGGTGACATTTCTGGGCCTGCACCTCTGTTGGAATGTTGGATTAGGAATCCAAGATTCACAGTGTTTGCATTCTCTGTGTAAATGTGATTATAAATGGGATTATTTCCACCCAGTTTATACTTGTTAGTGTTTAAAAGAGATCCAGAGATCCCAGTTATGCTCCTGACTGGACTAAAATGTGGTTTTTTGCTCCAAGATCTGTGTGCTTACAACTTCATTCCCTTACAACAAAAGGCTGTAACACACAAATGACTCATCTCCTAACTCAAAAAGGCATTTAAAAAAAGACACAAACCCCACAAAATATGCCCAGCTCAGCTCAGAACTTTCCTGGCAGGTTTTGTAAATTGGATGGAAGTTTGAGGTTGGGGCACAGAGAGCACAAATTGAGGGGTTAATTCCAGATGCTCAGGAGAGAGAGAGGCAGGTTCTCCAGGGAAATCTGGTTCCCACTGAGCATCCCTGGGTGGCAGAGAGATGATGGTTCACACTTGCAGCTCCAAAACGTTCAGAATTGTGCAGGTTAAAGCCAGTGCTCTCTGAATTCCAGCTCAACAAACCCTGCAGTGCATTCCTCCAGTATGAGTATCACATGCCAGCTGAAAATCCAGGGGGAATTCAAGAACTGGAATTGCCTGGGTCAAAGCATGCTGGAATTTTCAGGAGTCTGACATTTTCATTGGATTCTGAATCAGTTCTGGAGTCACAGAATCCCACAATGGTTTGGGTTGGGAGGGACCTTAAAGATCATCTCATTCCAACCATGGACAAGGAACATTTCACTAGTCCATGACCTCTACCCTGATCTCCCAAATTCAACCAAAATCTATGAGAAAAGATATTGAAAAGCATCCAACTCCTGCCTCTACAACCCTGAGATTCAGACACATCTCCAGAAAGTGTTGTGTTCAGTTCTGGGCCCCTGAGTTGAGGCAAGAAGATATTGAGGGGCTGGAGCGGGGCCAGAGAAGAGCAACGAGGCTGGAGAAGGGACTGGATGTGGCACTGAGTCACCTCTTAAACACCTCCAAGGACAGAGAATCCAACATGTCTTGATCCAACCCCACTGTGATCACCAGCCCAGGGCACTCTGTGCCCTGGGCTGGTGATCACAGTAGGGTTGGATCAAGGATTGGAATTGATGATCTCAGAGGTCTCTTCCAACCCAACTGAGATGAGAAGAGCAACAAGGCTGGAGAAGGGAGTGGAGCACAAGTGCTGTGGGGAGAGGCTGAGGGAGCTGGGGGTGTTTGTGCTGGAGAAGAGGAGGCTCAGAGGTGACCTCAGCACTGTCTGGAACTGCCACATAAGGGAAGTTGTGGCCAGGTGGGGGTTGGTCTCTTCTCCCAGGCACTCAGCAATAGGACAAGGGGGCACGGGGGGCTCAAGCTCTGCCAGGGGAAATTGAAGTTGGAGAGCAGAAAAAACTTTGCAGAGAGAGTGCTCAGGGATTGGAATGGGCTGCCCAGAGAGGGGGTGGATTCCCCATCCCTGGAGGTTTTTGCACTGAGCTTGGCCGTGGCACTGAGTGCCATGATCTGGTAAAGGGACTGGAGTTGGCCCAAGGGTTGGACTTGATGATCTCAGAGGGCTTTTCCAACCCAATCCATTCTGTGATTCTGTGAAAAATAAAAGGTGAAGAATCTGACCTTATAGTTCCCAGTCCCTAATTTCATACACAGGTGTAAAAATGCTCCAATATAAACACCAGACAGTGTTTCCCTTCCCTCTCTCTGCCCCCATGCAAGACTCTGGGCATTAAAAGAGCTCTGCATTTCCACTGTGGTTTTTATTTGAAGATTTCCCAGTTTGTTTTTTTCCCAGTGAATGATATCAGCCTCTACAATCACATCCAGAGTGTTTGGCTTTGCAGGGTTTGTCCCACTGGTGATATCCATCCATAAATTTATCACATAGGTAAGATTATGCAGGATCAAACTCTATGACCACCTTCCCATGGAATTAATTGGACACACTTCCAGACAGAGATTCCCTGGAAATCTCAGAACAGCCCAGAATCCAAGTTCACTTCTAGGAGGCTTTCTCATAACACACTGCTCAGTCTCAAAACCAAGAGACAATTTTACATTGAATGGCAATGTAATTTCAGGTTAAATAAATCAAACGTTATTGTACTTTGAAACCTGCTTGGGTTTTCACCTCCACACCAAGAACTGCAGCACATTATGTGAAACAGAAATTCTTCCTGGGAAATAAAGTGGTGGCAGAATCCAAGGTCTGTAGGAAAATTAAATAGTTCAAGAGGGAGATCTAGAGAGAGACCAATAACACGGGTAATGTATTTTCTGACAGAAGATTGCAATTTCAGAACCAAAATCCTTGTCAGAAGTGAAGTGCACCCTTTGCAAAGCTGTTCCAGGCAGATTTTTTTTATTAGCTACTACCTGTACTATCACACTGCCGATGGAAAAGCTCGTTATTATCAACCACGGGGATTTATTCCCATTGCTGGCAGAGCCCACACGAGCAGTGGGAAAGCTCCACGCCAGACTCGTGTTTAAGGGCAGGAAGGCTCACAAACACCTTCCACTCCTCCTGAATCTCGTGGATATTCGATCCCACCCAACATCCATCCCAAACTCGAGCAGCGGATCCTCCCCTTCACATCGGGGCCGCCCCTGCCTTCTCCTCCCCGCCAGGATGGATCCCCCTCTCCCTCGGCCTCTCCCCTCAGGATAAACACCCCTCTCAGCCTCTCCACTCCCCTCAGGATCATCCTCTCCTCCCTCAGCCTCTCCTCTCAGGATCACCCTCTCTTCCCTCAGCCTCTCCCCTCAGGTCACTCTCTCCTGCCTCAGCCTCTCCCCCCAGGATCATCCCCTCTCCCTTCAGGATCATCCTCTCCTCCCTCAGCCTCTCCCCTCAGGATCACTCTCTCCTCCCTCAACCTCTCCCCTCAGGATCACCCTCTCCTCTCGCCTCAGGAT
>VWZD01008083.1:1615-31787 GCA_013396695.1 Sakesphorus luctuosus
GAAGTAGAGAAGTTTTATTTTCTTTGAAAATCAGATTTGGAAAGCAAAACATTCTCAGTGTACAGTACTACATGTGGGAAGTGGGTTGGGGTGCAGGTGTACTAGGTTTTTGGGACTGTATTTTCCAGAGTATTTTCCCTCTCTTCCCAAGATATAGTCACATAATTATTTCAGTGCTTACTTTTGTAAATTCCACAGGATATGAAGAATCTTTTTTGTCTGCCTTCCCTATAACAGCATCACTTGCAAATTACATAAGCTCCAAGTACAAACTACAATCCTATCTGAGGCCATTTTCATCTTCTAAAGCAGGCTCAAAAATTAAATTCAGCATTCTTCTAGTCTAACATTCTGTTACTTAAACTGATTAATTTATTTGCTTTGAAGACTCCAGGAGGCTTACTTGTAATAAATACCTCTGCAATTCTTAGATGATACCCTTTCTGAAATTGTTGCTATTTCATGGTAACACCCTTCCAGATTCCTCATAAAGGTTTTATTAAAAATATTAGTTGATGCATACTAACTGCATCCATAAAATATATTGCCTTCTAGAAATGCAAGGAAAAAGTCCGTAACTCCTAACATGTTATCATTTCTACTTTGNTAAATAAAATTTATGGATTAATAACAAAATTTGGCTTGCATTTGGTGAAAATATTGTCTTCTTATTATTTCCATCTATTTTTGACAGAAATATGATTATTTTCTTTTGTTCTCTGAAGGGACTAACTGATGCTGTCAATGTTACTTTAACAGAATGTTCCATAAATCATTGATAATAAAGCCAAGGAAATTAAAGAACTTTGAAGTATAAAATGCAAGTTTAGCAAGAGTGTGTATTGAAAGTTAAGATATCACTCAAGTACATCTTCAGACCAACTTGTAGGAAATATGCAAAGGAAATGGAAACTTTTCTGGTACAGGCGATCTGTGAATCAATATTATACCAGCCACTCCAGAGTTTTAATGCATTTTCCCCTCATCTGCTCTATCTAGTTCCATTTCACTGAATCAACTTCTAAAGGAAAAATGTTGAATTAAAATCTAGTGAGGAAAAGAAATTCATTTGTGTGCTGTTTACATAGTGATTTATTCACCTGGATATTGTAGGATTATTGACTTAAAATAATGCTGTTGAATGCGAGCAACAAAGAACTTCCAGCAGTCACCACGGAAATTCATAATCATAAAGTCATCTTGGAGTAGGATAATAAAAATATAGTTAAACAGACTTTGTTCTTTAGTGCTACAAGACAAATCACAGAAAGAAAAATGGAAATAACAATTGCATGACTGCAACACAGTCATTATTTATAGACAATGCAGTGGAATTCGCAGTGAAACAGTCAAAATGTCATAGTGATAGCATTAGAGTACACCTTCCATGATAACTGCACGTATTTTTGAAATGTCATAAACAAACTTAAGATAGATACATGAGAGTTTGTTTTTCAGTGTAAGTAACTTTGTAAATTATGACAGTATAATATTTCTAGGCCTGTATAATTAAAGGCATATTTCTCTACTTCTTTACATCCTCAAAGCTCTTTGCCCCAGATTCAGACAGGTGGATATTTGGGTTTGTCAGGTAAGGCACCATAAAATATTCTTAGATTGGGTTGTATGGATAGGAGGCTAAGTAGCTAAAAGTCAGAAGGAGAAGACTTAAAACATTTGTTCATTTGGAAGACCCCAACAGCCTTTAAAATAGTATCTAAACTATCTGCTTTTTTTTTTTATCATGAGCATGTTAATTAGCTTTTTCTAAGCATATAAATAAAAGCTGTACACAAACACCTCACAGGTTTACTTTGTGTGCTGGGATTTCACTTAATCCTGATTGCTATCTAGAAGCCCTCCAAATAAAAACTTACTCTTCAAAATTGTACATTGCTCTTCTTTATGTTTTGCTTTAGAAATGCAGAAAGAACAAAACAAAAATACATAACAAAAATGATAAAACTATTATAAAAATTATATGCTAGAGATAAATGCTTCTTAGAGATAAGATTCCTCCTCCAAATGGAAGATCAGTTCTTCAGGTTCATACCAGCCTGGACACAGCTAAGTATCAATATTATTTTTCTTTTTTATAACACTGTCTTCACTCTTCAGTTTCATTATACAAAGCTGCATAGATTTTTAGAAGAAATTATTTTGGGTTTTTTGTTGATGAATTAGAAGAAAATACAGCTTTGACAACATAGTAGATCAAACTTTGCCCAGGCATACATCTGGTGCAAGCTCCTGATCTGCAGAAAACATGCCTGTGTCTTCCCTCTTTGCTTCTGAATTCTGATTAATTCAAAACACACAGCTCAGTTTCCCTTCATCATCCTACATTTCCAATAATTCAAAGTGTTTTGGTCTTAGCCAGATATAATCCTTCAGCTCTGATGAACCAGCCAGCAGAAATCCCCAGCCCACCCCTGCTCAGTGACTAAGAGATCCTGAATCACTACTGGGAGGGCTGACAGCAGCCAGCAGCCACACCAGAAAGCAAAAACCACCGCACTGCAAGAACAAGCTGCCTACTAATAAAAATAACATTTGTTTTCTTTCTCTTGTGACAGCTGCCAGCATATAAGTCTAGGCACTTTACACTTCTTTTTTTTTCAACTAAATTAAGCCAGACAGGTGTCTCATACATCATGGGAACCACAGAACAAATCCAGACAAACAGCGGTAGAGCTAGTCTTTTAAAAGGTATAATACAAAGGGACAACAATAAAACCAACTTTCAGAAAAGCACACTGTAACAGTGAATTCTCTAGAGGAACTCCCTACCCTGGTTACACATCAGATTGTAACTTCAGTAACTACAGAATAGCAAAATACCATATATTTTTCCTGGTCTTCATGTGCTTAGGTGACAAACCATGACACCTTTATCACATAATATATAAGGAAAAATGAATATTTTGTGATTGACAGTGGTTGTACACAAGCCTCCCTAGCACTTTAGGATAAATTATTTCTCTCCATCTACTGTACAGCTCTGTCATTGACTCAACTTTGTTAATGGAATTTTAAATTCTACTGTCCCATAAGAAAGAAATGCATCTAGCTATTTCCAGCTCAGCAATAACTTTCAACCCATCTTGCAAACTATCATGAGTTACAGTAATCTCAAAAACAGCAAGGGAAATATTTCAGAATGGTTCCTGAACTGCACAACTGATTCTTCAACTATCAGTCATTGTACAAGAAAAGACTGAACCTTGAAAGTCTTTCAGAAGAGAGAAATCTATTTAGAGAAGCAGCTCAGGATGCTCATGCCTCTCCACCCATGTCACAAACCTTTGACCCTGATGCTTCTTTGATTTTTCCCTGCTGCCTAACACCTCAAATTAGGCACCTGCATCAGAGCAAAATGAGTGCAAACAATTGTTATGATCTGATCTGCATCACCCATTTTGTACAAGCACAAGCAGCTATACAAAGAATTGAGGGATCTGGACACCTAATTCCAAGGTCCGTTTTCCACATGTTTTAATTCCTAAGCACCATTAGGAACCCGGAGAAACTTCTAAGAGCATCTCATGTTCCTACAATGAATGCATAAACTAAATTGAAAAGTAACAAGATAAGCTATGTAAGTTTTGCTTGTATAAATGTGTACACAGTTTAAAAGTTGTGTATCTTGTTATTAATGCATCTTTACCCACACGTTGGCTGATCTACTAGACAATATATTGCAGTTTTCATTAAAACAATACCTCTGCTCCTACTGGGACCCACCTACAGCTTGAACCTTCATTTCCTTTTGGTCACCCTCTGTCAGGTGAAGCACCAAAGGAAGACTCCATGCCTCTGGAAAACTTATCTGCCTGGTACAGAGGTGCAAAGAAACCATCCCAGTTTTAGATGTTGAACTGCAGACTCTAACTCTCAGTGCCCCTACATTCAGATGAGGCAGGCTAGCACCTCTACTCTGCATGGACCACACAGGGAACCAGGTGTACGAACCTAACTCCAGCACATTTCAGTTTATGAAGTTTGGCAGCATCAATTTTCTTTCCTTTCTCTCCCACCAGGGCACATTTTGAATTTTCTTTTTATTATTTTTCATTTCTCAGAAATGCTTTTCCATATCTGAAAGTAAAACACCTCCAAACAAGCACTGCAAGGCAGCTGGGCTATCCTAAGATCTAGGGTTTCTGATGAAAATCATCAGTATCTGACCACCTTGATAAATCTCCCATCTACCCTGAGCACTGTTAGCCTAAAAATGCCCCAAGTCTTGTTTGAAATGATCAATTACTTAGGAGAACGTAGATGGCAGTGGTTTAAATGTGAACTACCATAGGAGTTGGAAAACTTGCTTAATCTCCAAATTGCCTTTGGAACCTCAGAAATTATTCAGAGTGGATGTTAGACATTTAACTAATTACTGCCTTCTTGCTGATTTGAGTCCAGTCACTTTGAAGATGGAAAGAAAGCTAATGAACTTCTGGCTTCCATTCAGCATTCACCAGATTTACTGTGCTAAATCAGTTAATTCAGAAAAAACAGCTAAATCAGTTAATCATAGACAAAGTAGCAGCTTCACTTTGGAATCAGAAAGTTGTTGAGGTAAGAGGCAAGCAGAAGGTCAGATGTGTCTGTGTTTCTGTCTGCAGATGGAAGAGAGCACATAATGGGGTGACAGCACAAAAAGAAGGTACAGATAAGGATTTCTTATTGCTTGTGCTGCCTGGAGGAAGTAGGGTCTGCTCTGGAAAGTCAGACCCAAGAGGATGTCTAAAGAGACAGAACATGAAAAGAGGTCAAGGTATTTGTTTAAATAAGGTTCAGCAAGGCTCCAGGCAGCAGCAATGATGCCAGGACTTTTTCCAGCATCAGACTATAAATCAGTGCCTGACAGGCTGCAGGCTAAAAATATGTCTCAAAGGGATCCTATCAACACAGAACCAGGAGAGTTGCAAGAGAAAGGCAATGCCTGGCATATAGGTAAGAGCCTTGTTTGAAAAGATGAGCTACTTATGCATAGTCTCCTGACCCATAGCTTTGCAGGGATTTCTTTCAGCTGGGAAAAACTGGTTTTTAATTTTTACTTCCATGGCCTGAAGGTTGCTGGAACTGGGTTCCGTTCAACTGCCTAGGAAATCCTCTTTGCAGAGAAAGCCTCAGCTCTAACCAAGGAGTGCTTGGGTTTAGAGGCAGATGAGTTAAACCCTTCCCACATATATTTTATCTGCTTCCTGCAGGTCAGCAGGGGGGCAGCCTGCCAGAGTGGTAGGTCACAGGTCAATCTTTCCTAAACAGAGAAAATATTTTTCGTAAGAGTGAAAAGGAAATAGCATGATAGTAATAACCAGGGGCCTCACCTGACAGTCCTCTCTCCTAGATACAAGAAGAATGGCTTCCACAACCTGCAGTAATTAATGAAAAAAACTCAGAAAGTGATTACCTGCTGAGCTTATTTAAACCAGAATTATCCATTAGCTTGAACACTTCTTCAGCGTCCTTTAACTTCCATGCCAAAACAGATCTAGGAGCTGTCACCATATGCTGATACTACTCATTTATTTATGCATTACTTCTTCTTTTTACTGACACAGATGCCACTGCAATTTGGAGAACTCAAGACTTTTTGCTTTCTTTCTTTTCCTGGCATGCATTAAACTAAAACTAATAGTCCAGAACTCAGCAGCCTGGGTTATGGGTGCTTCTTTTGCTACAATAGGCTCTGTAATGAAAAAAAGCCAGAGTCTGAATTTCTCTTCTAGAATTTTGCATGTGTCCAGAAAAAAATCCTGTTGCAAATATATTCTTGCACCCATGAAAGAAAATTACTGAAGAGGAACACACTGCTGGTTTTAATAAAACATGATTTAAACCCCTCCTCCCCTTTAACCACCACACACACACACACACACACACACACACACAAACACACACATATATGGTGAGTATTTGGACTCACATTTTTAAAAAGTAGCACAGCCCAAAAATTATTATTTTAAAAGAGGAAATTACCTAGACAGAGGTAGGTAATGCAGCAAGTTAAATGTTTATAAGAATCAGCCTCTTTTATAAGGCCCCAATAAAACTTATTCCGAATACTGTGTACAACCCTCATCTCCCAGGGGCAATACAAATTAATTCAATCTGCAACAGATACAGGGAAGGATTTCTAAGATTATCAAGGAACTGGAGAGCTGATGTTAGTAAAGAAGACTAAAATAAGTCTGGCTCATACATCTAGCAGAAAGAAGGCTGAGAGTGGATATTGAAGTTCCCTATTAATAGATCAAAAGGTAAACAGAAGGGAGGGAGAGGGAACTGGCCAAACTCAGAGACAATGTTGATGAGAAAACAAATGGTTATAAAGTGACCATGAATAAATTTCAACCACAGGTGAGAAGGTTTCTAACAATCAAAGGAATTGAGCTTTGGAAGTCTTGTTCAGTAGGAGCAGAGAGGGAAAACACCTTAATTAAGTGTAAGATAGAGCTCAATGATTTGTCCAGTAATAGCAGCAAGTCAGATTAAATGACAAAGTCACTTCTGTTCTGCATCTACTTTTGTCAGGATAGAAACTGAGAACATTTGTAGATATTTCCACATAAAGGATACAAGAATTAATACTCCAACATGTACAACACTGTTTCACTCCTATGTAAGCAGCAATTCACACTGCCTTCAAAAGAAATCATGATGCAAACTACAAAATTACTGTTATTCAAGTATTTGCAGATTAAGCCACAGGTTAATTCCCAGATTATTGCAATGAACAACATTTCTAAGGGACCGTGAAGTTTCTTTGTACTATCACCTGAAAAAACATGGCTACATTCTTCAAACTGAAGTGACAAATAATTCCTATTTTATTCAGCCTTGCAAGATGACTGTGCAGCTGGTCAATAATAACCCATTCTTTCATTTGATTTCATGCATTTATTTTTAAATCCTGTGCTGCTGATGTTGGTTAAAACATGTTCCAACATCAGTGAATCCCTGATAAACCTGAGGTAACCAGGACCTATTTTTATATCCTGTTAGAAAGACAGTTTTTAAAGAAAACATCTGGAGAAAACAAGTATTTACTGGAACGGTATAACCTTAACTTCAGTTTGCAATGAGTGAAAAGCAAGAAAATGCAGTAAATAATCCCTTCTGAAGGACTTAGAGCAGTGAGCCTACTCTGAAAAGGATAGCTTTCAAATTTGTTCTACCATCATTTGGAAAAGCAAAATGAGAGCCACCGATTTTTCAAATATTCACAGATGGGGGAAAAAATTACAAAATTATCTCTCAGGATCTGAGCACAGGCATGTTTATTTCAAGGCATGAAGCAAATTTTCCTTCAGAGGCCTCAGTAGTTGTGTTCCAAACATTTTGTTGGCTTAGTCTGGGCATTTGCTTTGCTTTTAGAGAAGATCATCTCTCAGTTCTATAGTTTCATCTTCACTAAAAGGATAAGTGGGAATAGTGAAAATAAGATTTCAGTCATGCAGCAAGATGGACATGGATTTAACAGGAATAACAGTGGCTACTGTTTCTGCAAAAAGTTCAGGTCATTACTAATTTCCAGGAATGGATAGGGTTTCTCTTTTAGGGGATGGGGTGTTTTAGGGGGAGAGGGGATGGAAGGAATTAAAAAGGTCCAGACTCTGGTTACCAACAAAATGAATCTTTCTTTGGAAAGGTAAGCAAAAGTCATTCCTTCTGTAAAAAGGGAGAGCCAATTTAGGATGGAATGGTACAACCTGATTCCTGAGAACAGCTGGAAATCTCACCATCCAAATCGCTTGATAACAAAGCATCCTACAATATGATCTTGTATTCTGAATGTGACTTTGATTTATGCCTTTGACACCTCTCTGAAACAGTGACTGTTTTTTTATCAATGCCAAATTTCCAGTTTGAGAAGAGACTGTGGACTGAGATGAGCAGAGCAAACATTCTAGGAAGCTTTTTGTATCAAAGGTCTACTCTGAAAGTGCCTGTAATTGAGGGGTTTAGTGTCCCTAGAAGTTCCTTCTAATATCTCTGTTCATTATTAACCACTTAGTTGTTGTCAGCAGCTGGTGTAGAAAGCTGACTTCAGCATTGTTATGTTGATTCAAACCACTAGGCCTAAGACAGTAAAAAGACATTGTTAGTAATTATATTGTTTGGAAGTGGTTTAAGTGTAAATTCCAGGGTTATTGACTCTTCCAGACTTGATGGAAATTTAGAAAGAAAGATAATCAAAAAGTAAATGGGGCCTTATGTCCCAAGTCTTTATACTCTAAGAATAGTAATATACAACATTTGGTATCTAACTTCACACCACACAGTGTTAGCATAATTTGTGCAAGTATGTTTGTAATTATTATAGAGATACTCTGAATGTAAATGGAAAAGAAGTCTGACTTTCAAAAAAGTCCATGAATTTTCATATTATCTGACCACTTCCTCTAGGGGTCACTTCCTCAGTACATTCTACACCCTGCAAATCATCTCACAAGTAAGCTGAAAAGCTGATCCCCTCCAGCTCCTGTGTCTAAGGTGGCATTTCATATTTTTCTGCATCATACATTATTTTCAAATTTATTTTTTGCTGCTTACACAATTTGAAATTCATTTATTTCCTGTTTTGCTGTGAACACTGCAAAGGCAGCAGTTTTGCAACATTCTCTGATGCTGAGTATGAATACAGTATTTTTCCAAATATTTTGTTGCTATCACTAAGTGTATTATCAACAAAATCAGCTCCAAGTGTTTGGCCTGCTGCTCTTCTTATGAAAGACAATGTATAAACAGATTACACTGAGGATATATTTTCCATCAAGAGTTGTGAGTTACCACATAAACTTTTCCTTGGTAACAGGGTTTTGTCTTTCACTTCCTTTAAGGCTTCAGTTAACCAGTTGACTATCCCTAGACCCATCAATGCTTCCTACAGAGAGTTTAGGGTTCAAAATTCACTGTTGTTTTTTTTTTCTTAGACATTATCAATAGCCCCTTAAGTAACCAAAATTCTTCAAAGATAGTGACTTTCTGTATGATTTCCCACAGGCTCTTTACAAGCCACCTCCCTCGTTTGCATCCTTGTTGAGCTCTGGTTGCCCTGAGGGTAACGCAGTATGTGGCTACACAGTTCCTAGCAAACCAAGCAGTGCCGCTTCTCAGTGCCTGACCCAGAGGACCAAGAGCCCAGACTGCTATAGTCAATATTATTAAATTTGCAGTTTTCCAACATGTAGCAGCATTGAAAGTGCCGAGTGAGAGCTCTGCCATGGAGTGGTCAGACCAGTGGTGCTCTGCCAGGGCCAAAAGCTTGAGGTACCACCCATCAGTTTCATAGGTAAGTTTGATGCCCATATAACTTTTTCCATTCACAAGCAGCGATACTGCCAGTAAATCAAAGGAGTTATAACATGACTAAACAGAGATGTACCATGAATGTCTTAGCCAAAAAGAAATGAATTTATTTTAAAAATTCTTAAATCATCGTATGACCAGAGAATGAGGTTGAAACAAGTAAATAACAGGCATTTTTAACACATTAAAAAGAATTGTCTAGGATACACTTTCACAAGACATCAGGAGGACACAGAAGTCAGGCATAAAATTCTACAAGCGCTGTTTCTTTTTTGTTTCCATTGATTATTTCCCCCGGGATTTTTTTAATCTCTCCTACTGAAATATTTCTATATATCTAAATTCAAACAGGATTTCAGGGAGTGCTATTAAGAAATGGAATTTTCATTGTCACTGTGTAAGGATTTAGTTGCTATCTTGGTTCTCTTCTCACTTTTTTTGGTTACAGAAACTTTAAATGCCCACCCAGTAAGACATGTTATGTTATTAACCTCCTGAGTATGGACAACATAGTTTCAATCAAATAACGTATGTCAGCCACCTGTCCAAAGTAGCAAAACAGCCACCTCACCAGTTACTTACAAAGCGATTAGGAATTTAAGAGTAAGATTATGGTCCAGTGAATAAAAGGGTAAACAATAAACAATCAAACCTAGACTCTCTGTGAGTCTCTGCTTCTGATTCACTCTGAGAGTTCAGGTATGTCCCTTAAGCGCTCTAACCCTGAGTTCTTTCATCTGTACAGCAGGAACAACATGTTCATTGCAAAGTATGTGGAAATACATGTGCAAAAAAGCATGATGGCACAATCACCATAGCAGTTACTGGTGGAATATATCACATCTGAGTCCTTGTAGTACTGTAACATTCCAATTCTTTCATGAACATGGATTTCTTCCAACACATACAGACTGCTGATATAAGATGATAAATTTTCAGATGAAGTAATCAGTTTGTATTTCAAAACTTCCTCCTTTCAGCATCTTTCTTACCACATGTTCTTTACAGTAGAATTGTAAAGTAGATAATATTTTCTGTACAGAAACGTGTAAATAAAACATCCTACCCCACTTATGGCTAGGATTCTTACTCTCCAGCACTCTGCAGGTTGCAGTCTTAACACTATGTATCAAGGTGGACTGAAACATCTTTTAAATTAAATAGAATAAAATAATCTGTCATAGAAATAAAAACCTTTCTGAGATGTTTTCTTAAATAGAATTTAGACATTAAGATGCAAAAATAATTCAGACAGATTGACAGTGAAGACACTCTATTTTGGGAAAGGAGCTTCCAATCTACTACTAAATCTCTCTTTTTTTTTTTTTTTAATTTTTTTTAAGTCTAAGAAGGGATTTGAATTCCAGAAAGACAGGTTCCAGATCACTGCTTAGGCTACAAAGCAGGTGATAATTTGGGGTCTGGTTAATCATTGGTTCAAGGAGGAATTCCAATCAGATTATAATGGCTTTGTCAAACACGGTAGACACTTGCAAATAAAAATCATTCTTAATTAATCAATCCTTTCTGACAGCAAAAATGAAAAACCCTTGTCTACCTCTAAGCAGTCAATATGGTTAATATTCACAGCATCAAAAGAGCAATGTATACACTGACAACCAGATGCTTATATGACTGTTTTGATATATGTGCCTACTAGTAAAGAGAATAAACTATTCAGTTTGTAGTATCACCATAACATTTCTTGATGCCACAGCCTCAGTGTATGGTCTCTTGATATGACCCTGTTTTCCTTGATTTGCCTCCAATTAGAGCAGAGGAAAATATTTGTAAGATTGCATCAGGGTTTTTTTGGCTGATATTTTGTGGAAACTCTCAACATTATTTACTAAAATAATTTCAGCATGAAACAGTTTGTTTTCACATTGAGCTGTTTTCATTTGTAAATACATTGCCTTTTTTAACTGTCAAAAATTTATCCAAAGAAAATATTCTTTTGGATTGCACAAAAACCCCACAAAATAAAGTGTGAAAAGTAAGTCTATTTCACCAGAAAAACTGAGAACTTTTATTTTTGAACCCAGGAGAAGTCATAATGTTTCAGAGATAAAGATCATTTATTCATACAGTTTTATATCCCATACATTTATTATTTCCATTCGAATATCTAATCTCTGTCTTTTCCAGATTTTCAGGGTTCTCTCCCATTTTCCCTTTTACCTTAGATATGACTTATTTAATCTACAATCATAAATGTAAATATCATCCTCCTGAAGACTGTTCAAAGATCTACCTTAGTTCTGTAGATCTGTTGTATGCAATACTAAGTATAATCTTGTCTATTTGATTGTTCGGTGTGCAAAAGAGGTTTCAGGGTGACCTAATGGCAGCCTTCCAGTACCTGAAGGGATCCTACAAGAAGTATGAAGAGAGACTATGTACAAGAGTGTGGAGTGACAGAACAAAAGAAAATAGCTTTAAGCTGACAGAGAGTAGGCTTAGATTACGTATCAGGAAGCAATTCTTTACTGTGAGGGTGGTGAAGAACTAGAACTATTTGCCTAGAGAAGTTGTGGATGCTCCATTCCTGGAAGTGTTCCAGGACAGGCTGTATGGAGCTCTGAGCAACCTGGTCTAGTGAAAGGTATCCCTGCCCATGGCAGGGAGTTTGGAAGTAGATGATCTCTAAGATCCCTTCCAGCGCAAGCCATTCCATGATTCTATGATCTAATAAATGGTTTCATATAAAGATTAACATGGCTATAAATGATTCATAAAAATTTTTTGTAAACCTTCATTGCTACATTATATCTCAACAGCCATGAATACTGCCATCCTTCCCTGTCTTATGCCAGGTATAAATAGAGTCTCATCTTCAAAGTAAACCTCTTATAATACTGACATTTACACCATTGATATATGTTGTAGCTTCTCTTTCCATAATATACTTAACTGCAGAGAAACAACGTTTTTATGCCCAAACTCCCACAAAAGTTAAAATACTACAGGCTTTTCCTGTAGTCTTTATGCTGTACTTAGTAATCATGCTTGATGATTATTTCTTCTGATCTCTCTGAATCACTCTCACAGCTCTGCCATCTACTGTATTGTTCATCATGTATTTATTCTCTCTCTACAGGCTCTTCACAACTTCATTCAATCCTCATAATTATCTCATATTCAGTTTTGAGAAGTTAGCTCCAAGCAGCCGATTGGATAGCTTTCACTTTCAAACACAACTTTTTTCCTATTATGCTTTTCCCTCTTAGGAAGAATTTACCAAATCATCCAAGAAACTCCTTCATTATTCTCTTCTAGATGCTCGTGAAGGCTTTCTTTGATGTGTCACTAGGCTGTTGATGTACTAAACCCACAATCTATCATGCTGAATAACACTCATGTGTGGTGATTAATTTTACTTTTACTTGACATTCCCAGTTCTCTGCAAAGATAATAAAGAGACAAAGATAAGCTAGGTTTATATTCACAATAAATAAGTCAACAAATCCACACCCATCTTTTTATACTTCTACATAACCAGTGGCAGAACATGCATCAGGCTAACAGGAGGCAGAAATAATAGTCTTCTGCATTCAATTGCAAAATTGCATTCCAAATTTGTCAAAGGATTATTGATAACTGCACAGGCTCACTTGACTGGCTTCTTCTCCCAACCTTATAAAGCATCACCAGGCTATCAAGGTTCAATTACTACCATTCTCTGGGAGACTCCAGGATGAAAGTGGTGTCACAATTGGTTTACTTCACCTTAACACTGTGCGTGTTCATGCTGCTAGAGAGATGTCTTTGACAAGAAAGTATTAAAGCATGTAGCAAGTTTTAAAACTGCTCAGGAAAGATGCATTTATTTTCTGTGTTCTTCTTTTACAACAGAGACCTGTGACAGCGGCCAAAACAGACAGCATGATTCAGCTCCAGCACATGGATATGACTAAGTTGGGATGTCAGTCTTGTAGTGCTTTCCTATGAGCAGTATATATTCCTTATGGTTCCCTTTGAGTCTATATCAGAGCTACCCTTCAGCAACAGAGCACTAGAGTCAACTATAAAGTAAGAGAAATATAAAACAACTACAAAAACTGTTTCTCATTCATCTGTAAATCTCTTGGCAGAAAAGCGGTGTTGCTTCAGCAGACAGGGCCTCCCAGAGGGTTCAAGATAGCTGGGAAAAATTGTGGATAAGAGCTGCCAAAAGAAATAGAATAGTGGACAATAAATTTCAAAATATCAAATAGATCACAAAGGAATCAACAGAAATTGGATTAATCAATCTAACTGAGAGCTGAGTGGATCACAGTGCTTACCTTCCCTGTAAGAAGGACAAAAAGTGAAACAGCTTTGATAGCTGTGAGATAATCTTGAGATGTAAAGTTAAAGCAGTAAGAGACCAAAATAATTTGGAATTGGTTGATGCAACAAAATCCTTTAAAAGGATTATTTTAGCACTATCTGACAAAGCTTACAGTATCAGCACCAAGCTTTATAAATGTATACCATCTGTAAATAAGATACATCAACATAATCTCTATAATTTTCTGTCAACATTCTTCAGAAATATAGGAAATTGTTTCTACGGTTATTCATTAAAAAACAATCTATGATAAAGCTAGTAAAATAATGGTATTTTTTCCAAACATCTAGTAAATCACCTGATGGTGACAACACAATAAAAACAATAATAAAAAAAAATTTAAAAAGGAGCAAAACAAAGCACACATACAAAAAGAAATCTAAACCACATCCAAAAGTTAAACCATCTTGCAGAAATTTACTTTGGTAAAAGCCAGAAAAATACCACAGGAAAGTATAAAGGCAACAAACTTTCGCAGTAGGAAATGCAAGTACCAAGTACATTCTCCTTCTAAATAATATAAATACAGAAATCTGCCCTAATATATTCCCTTTTTCATCTTGGGAAATTGGTATGTTTTAGCTTTTCCAAATATACACATTTTTTCATACCTAACTTCACATCATTCATTTACCAGGTCAACCTTACCCTAATCAAAGCCAATGCAAATATTTAACTGGCATCAAAACAGTAATAATCTTCTTGAATTTGGAAGGCCAAGGGCAGTTATTGTGAGATATCCATAATGTATACCTCAGAGGAGCAGGAAAGCAACGCATTTTAAACAAATTAGAAACCAAGGAGAAGTGGAAGCTGTTACCATAGCAGAGATTCCTTCATGCTCTCATGCCACAACTCCTACTTGTGCAAACCATAACATGTATCTGCATTTACTTGAAACATCATCATTTCACGTAAAGTCCACAAATCCATGACAACAGGTACTTGAGCCTCTTTGCAGCTGGAGGATAAAAATCACATTTGTCAGTCCCAGGCAGCAAGAAAATTACCACTCTGGGCAATTCTCCAGTAAAACAAATCCCATAGCCAGAATAATTCAGTTCTGCTTTCCTACTCTACTGGTAGTGTTAAAATATTCCTCTAAAAGAGGAGAGAAAAGGGATGATTTCTCCCAGAGAACAAGGGGGATCTCCAAAATCACTGAAAAACATTTAATTATTTTCTTTAAGTTTTTTTATGAGAACTGGGGTCCATTTACCAGATTTCCATGCCTAAAATTTAACTCACCTACCTGAAACCAATATTGGTATTGACTTCACATGGTATAAAAAAGATATAAAACAAAGCAATTTCCAACAGTACTGCTTAATTCTGTTAGTGTTACTCATGAGGGCAGGAAGAAGCATGTAAAAGCTAAAGAACAGAGATGTTTTTGTGGTGCTGTGGGAAAGATATTTACTCATTTTCACTTCTCTGAAGCTACCTGTGAGTTTTGATGGCTAAAGAATTAACTACCTATGTTCAGCTGTCACTGAAGGGTCTGTTCACTTCTTGCATACATTTTGTCCACCTAGAAAGCAGTCCCCTAAAGCTTCGTTTACCTTTCACAGTGTCATCCATTGTATATAGTTTAGGGTACAGCTCTGAGATGGAGGCAAGTTGAGGGGGAAAGGGAATAAAGAGAAGGAAACGACGAAGAAAAAAATCCCCCATGCTTTCCTCTCTCATCTCCTGAGATGACAGTTTTGGAAGTAAAACTAAAAATTATGAGGTTTTCAAACCTGTAAAGAAAAACATGAAAAAAACAGTAAAAAAAAATCATTTCATTAAGATGGGTCATAGTTAACAACAGCAACAGAGATGATGGAGAAAAAATATATTTCTTAATTTTTTATAAGCATGATGAAGAGTCTGTCCATCCCCAGAAATCATAGAGAGATTTACAACTACAGTCCTTCTGAGGAAATAGAGAACCCAAATATATTTGTACAGGAGTTACTAAGCTGTAAATAATCTACCCTGCAGTTTTGGCATATTGATATGGAAATATATTTGAATTTCTAAATTTTAAATTTGATTGGTGTTTTTTCTAATGAGTAACAAGTTGGTTGGGCATCAGTGAATAAACGTGTTTCACATTATGCATGTGGCTTGGCCTTTTTTGTGCTGAGCTCCCCTGCTCCTTAGTGGCAAAAGAAGTGTTAGAGAATAGTAAGCATGTTGCATTCCATGCATGTGAACAAAAGACTTTTACTTAATCATTTATTTATTTAAAAGAAGAAACTAAATTAGACCCTGGGACATATTCACATATGTACGAGAGTAGCTAGTGCTAGTGAGTTTAAACTCAGGTCTTCTTTTACTTAGAAGGCCCTTCTCACAGTCTTTAAGAGGAGAAAAACCCTTTTTTCCTCCTCTCTCTTTGCTGAATAATTTACAAATGATCCAAGGTCTGTGTGATGACTCAGGGAACTCTAAGTTATATCTCTGCCTTGAGATTCTTTCCCTCAGTAAAAGACCTGAGACAATCAAGGAGCTGCCCACAATATCTTCATACAGCCTCTATAACATAGCTTTTAAAGCCCCTCAATATGTCCCAGGAAGTGATTATACATGATTGCCTGTGGACCTCTGCATTCACCAGTTAAATTAGGCACAAGTTACAGAGTCACAGAATATTCTGAGTTGAAAGGGGTCCACGAGGATCATGAAGTGAAACTCTTTAGTGAATGGCCTGTCTTGGGATTGAAGACATGACCTTGGTGTTATTAGTGCTGTGCTCTAACCAACTGAGCTAATCTCAGTTGTTTTGTTACCTCGGAAGAACCTTGTACAAAGAATTGATTGGCTTCATTTGGACTTGACTCTTAACAGGGGCACTGGAGACTGAAAAATACTGCAAATGTATTCTGCCAAAGCCAAAGATCAAGATATGGATTAGAAAGTTAGGAAACAGAATGGCAAAAGATAAAAACTAGTACAGCTCTTAGGTAATACTTGACCAATGCAAATTCTCCTTAGCTAGCCAGGTAACCCTTTCATGCTGGAGTTATAGGTAAGACCTCATTGTGGTCTAGAGCACAAGAAGAAGCAGAGAGGCAGGGGCTTTTCCTTTTATTTTTCTTTTCTTCTTTTCTTTCTCTTTTCTTTTCTTTTCTTTTCTTTTCTTTTCTTTTCTTTTCTTTTCTTTTCTTTTCTTTTCTTTTCTTTTCTTTTCTTTTCTTTTTTTTCTTTTCTCTTTTTTTTCTCCTTTCCCTGTTCCCCTTTCCCTTCCCCTCCCCTCCCCTGCCTTCCCCTCTCCTCAAATCTCCTCCCCTCCCCTCCCTTCTCCTCCCCTACTCTTCTCAAATCTCCTCCAACCTCCTCGAATCTCCTCTCCTTTCCCAGGAGGCAGTCCATCCCTGCAGTTAGCAGTTAAGATGAAGGTTGTTGATTCCATCCAGGGGCACTTAGGCACAAGTGCCAGACTTAACATTCTTGCAGCTATACCTACTTTTGATAGTATAGAAAAGAAACTGCTGCCTGTTCAGCTCTGCCCCTTTCCATGTCTGCTTGAGGCTGGGGAAGCAACAGAGGAGCAGCAGCTCTCCAAAAGGAGACCAGCAGGGACCATGACACATTCCTGTTAAGAAAAACAAGTTATCCCAGGCCTGTCTTGAAGCTGGTGAAGGACAGGGCAGGGAGGTAAATTCTCCATGCTGTGCCAGGCTCTATCATCAAAATTGTATTTGAATATTGCAAAATACAGGCATTTACCTTTCAGTTACCTTTCTAGTTGAGATGCTTCTATCAGACTGTGAAGTCCATAACTATAATAGTGAGAAGAGTCAGGCTGGTAAGCCTGCTTACTCTGGTACAGCTTCACCTGGGGTCATGATTCCTGCCTGGAAACTGCTGACAATCAGTAAATAAGGCTTACAGTCACTTATTGATCAGTAACAGCAGAACAGATCAATTAAAGGAGTACATTGCATCTGTGCACTGAAAATAGAGTGCTCAGAGTGTGAGGGAGAAAAGAGTCTCTAAGATACTGCATAGTGTGAACACCCAAGTGAGTTGACCTAGACTCGTAATTTTACTTCTGAAATTTTTCAGTGCTTGGCCTTTCAACCTTAAATTTTTATCTTTATTGCCACTTTGTGTTGGAGAAATTACAGTAGAAAATAACTAGAAAATATCAAAATTGAGAGAGACTGCAATTACACTCTGCACACACTGGTGCAGGATTGCTGATTCCAAAAGGATATGCCTTGGGAAAGAATTTCACAAGTTATGTACATTCTCACAATGTGATTCTGTAACATGTTCCCTCTTGGAGATGGTATCAATCTTGCAGATTAACTGCTACTCATTCAGCTACATCCTCAAAGGGACTGTGGTTCTCTTCATAAATGATTCAGGCAGCAACACTATACAAACTTAACTTGATGAGGATACAAACTTGATGAAGAAGGAGCAACTATTTGATCATTTAGTTTAGATTAATGCATTTCTTACTCTGTAGTGGTCATAGTAACTAGATAGGGACTAAGAGACAGATCTCCCAAGTGAGTGCTGCAGCTCACCTCCTTGTTTTGATCACTTCCACATGCTGAGAACTTATTTTTAACAAGGACAAAGGACCGACCTTGTCAAAAAATACTAGCAGGCAGTGATAAGAACAAAGAGCAAGTATATTTGTGTGCAAATCCAGAAAATTTTTGCTCATCTACCTTTAAAATTCGAGACTACAGAGTTCAAAGTGGGACTGTTTGTATCCTCTTAGGTCTCAAATTCACACTGAACACTTGACAAAGAGAAACTGAAGCATGATGCATTAGAGAGCAATAAGGGAATACAGAAGTGACATGAAAAAGAGCAGGGGGAAGCCTAAGATATTAAGGGACCATAAGGGTGACTTGTTCCTAGGTTCTGAACAGAATAGAATACTCTGCTGACAGCAGAATGAAAGCCTAAGATTTACACTAGAACTAGGTAGAACTAGGTATGACTATGGTCTCATTGTAAGAACTGACAAGTCTGTCACTCAAAACTGTTGCAGCCAAGGAAGATGTACAAGATCTTCCATGAGCAAAAGTGTCTTGGTTTAATGACAATATTGAGATAAACTCTCATTTTCTTTCATTTCCCTACCCCCAGTATTGACGAGGTAGAAATTATGAGGAATCTGAATGAAGGAAAAATAACAATTTTATTAAAAATGGAAAGAAACAAAACAAAATAAAAAAATTAAAACCCCCACAATAATAGCAGAAATTATTATTTAGCTACATTAAAACAAAACCTGGAAGGACATTACACTTGAAGAGAAGTCCTACACTGCCAGCATGGGGGTATGGGTTTTGACATAGCAAACCATGTGGAGACACAATGGAGGGGCTGCGCTGACACCAGCACAGCGCTGGGGTCCAGTGGTCTCAGGCCACACGGTGGTGACTCTCCATGCAGCTCCTGAAAGGGCAATCCCCAGGCTATTGGCAGTGTCCAGTAGCGCTGGGGTGGCTCAGCTGGGGGCCCAGACGGTCCCAGCCTGATGCAAAAGACAGCTGCGACAGAGGGGGAAAAACAGCCACTGCTGAGGCAGGTCAGTCACTAGGAAAGAGGCTCCAAAGGTCAGCAGTGTTTCTGCAAGCAAAAACCCAGGTACTGAGAGAGAGAGAGTGAGTTCTGGTGCACCTGTTTTTATCTGCTGTCTCCCAAGGTTCCAGGATGCTTCCCTCCAGCGATCCCCTTCCAGCAGGTCCCAAGACACTGAGGACAGTCTTTCCCCAATTCAGCTCAGCCAGTGGGGGAGGCTAGTCCTCCATGTTCCAAATTCTGTGGTGGTATGAAAAAATTCACTAAAAATCTTTCCCTAACTAAAACTACAGCAAAAAGGTATGGGAACAAATACTAACAGGAAGTGGGGACAATGAAAGCACAGAAAAAACTCCCCTACTTGCCCTTCACATTGCAACAAATGATCCTGCCAGATTCCTTTTGAAACAAAATCCAGAACAGCTTTGCCCACTAGAAATGAGACTCAAAGCAAGATGATCTGCGTGATATCTCTGTCCCCAGTGGGGAAAATGGATGGAATGAACAGGAAAGTGAGGATCAACAGCTGAATTAATGAAATATGTTATTTGCATCTGAGGAAGATTTCAGATGTGTCATGCTTGGGAGGAATTAAAGGGAAAAAGTCTTTTGCCATAGAGATTTCCTCACCAGCCACAATCCCTGGCTAATTAGCATACCATGATCAATTTATATCATGTGATATAAAGTAAATAAACTGAGGAGAAGAACTTTAGGAGAGGGCTCTGATATCCATGTCATCTGTCAGCATACAAGAAGAGGAAAGTGTAACAGATATATAAACACTGTGGATTGAGGGTCTGGGAGCAGATGAAGTGAAAAAACAAGACAAGAAAAAGACATATGCTGAAGGAAGTGGTAGGGTCAGCAAGGCAAATAAGTTAATCAGAATAATCAGAAAAAGAAGGCATAAAGTCAGGAGTGGAGATCACAAATGCCACATTAAAGCAGTTGAAGACAATAGAACTTGATAAAGCAAGCAAATACTTAGGGTAAAACATAATCCAAAACTCAAAGAGGGAGGAAAAATGTAAAAAAACTGTACAATTAGTCAATCAGGTAAAGGCTCTGGCTCAAAGACAGACACAGGCATTCTTACAAAATGCTAAGGGGAAGAGCAGAAAAAACCTCTTATCTGTATAAGGAAAGTTTCAGATGCAAAAGGGGATTTTCATTGCAATGAGAATATGGTTTAGCGGTATCAGAGTGTATTAAGCAGTTGTTTTCCTATTAGGTGCAATAGTGGCTTGATGTTCCCGGGAGTCTGAGTTGCCAAAGAGTGCATGTGGTGATTAATCTTCTTAGATAGAGTCACAAGAGCTTTATATCCTTAAGAAAAAAAAATAAAAGAAAAGCTTGGAAAACTTAAAACATGAAATTTTGTTAAATAGTTAGATCATAGGAAAGAAAAAAAAAGCTTCAATAAACTTGTTACACATGTTTCTAAACAGATAAAGTAAGAAACAAGACAGTGGAGCTGGAATACCTAGCTTGATATAGTAGTCACATAGCATAAAAATCAACAGTGGATAAGAAAGTATAACTATACATTATAAGCCTTTATCACTTACAGTATAAAGTCTTAGTATGGAGTACGAGCTAATGGAAGATCTGTACCTGCAAGAAGACAGAACCCCGACTAATGGACATTTTAGATCTAACCAAGAGGAGTTCCATACTGGGGCTATACTGTCAGGATTGGTCAGGATAGCAGTAGTAACCAACATACTAAAAGAGGTTTATGAGCTAGTGAAGACAGGAGACAGCTACAAATGGTCTCTATATTGTCTTTCTAAAGATATCCTTAGCACAAATGTAGTGTTAGGGTTGATCGACAATGTATTTTTACACAGCTTCAATGTTTAATAGTTCAGGCACTCTAGGAGCTCTGAACAAAACCAGTAATGTTTACTTACTTGAGCAGCACAGAGCCCCAACCTCAAAATACAGCAAAGCTCTTTTGACCTTCGTAGGATCTGAGCTGGCATCCAGGTTGAAATAGAAAAAACTAAGCCATATGCTACACTTGTGCTTAGCTTGAGATTGCTCAACTAAGTTCCAAGACTGGTGGAGTTTTCTAGCTCCATAGTCTGAAAAAAAATCATAATGACTTTAAAAATTACTTGTGCTACTCCTAAAATTAGGAATTCAAACTTTTTATAAAGCAAGTATTGAAGCTTACTCAAAACACATTCTTATGAGTTTCTACCTATATCTTATGTAGAAATAAAAAAGAAAGACCACAAAATTAAATCCTGCACCAGAACTTATTTGAACAGCAAAATCTCAGCAGCAAAAAAGTAGCATAGTAGTGTTATATCAAACAGAAATATGAAAAAGGAGGGGCAGTTACTCATTAAATTGGAAGTGTGTAAACCCTAATATGAACTACTAGCATTATAAGCCAAATATATTAACATCTAGCAGTTTATACTGCAAGTAAAATGTCAGTTATAATTTCAACATTATAGTGCTCAATATTGACTTTAAGCCTAAAGAATAGACAATCCAGCAATTCACAGCATCATATTGTACAGTTTAATCATCCTTTCTCTTAATGATTCTCACTTCACTTTCAGATGGAATGTGTCTGGTTTTGTCTTCCAGCTGTTGATTCTTGTTATGCACCTCCCAGCCAGATTAAAGAGCTCTGTGGTTACCCAATAACTTCTTCCCATGAAAACACTTCTCCACATTGATTGCATTTCATGTAAATCATCTTTTAGATAAAACAAACCATACTGTGCTCTCTCTGTCTTTCATTCTAACATTATCTGCAGCCCTCATACTGTTTCTGTTGGTTTCTTCTGTGCTCTCAAGTTTTCAGCTTGTTTTTAAATATTAAATCATCTCATTACAGCTGTCTACAAGCTGGACATCTAGCCTCATCAAGTCTGCAAGGTCCCTATGTAGTCCACAGAGGACAGAAGGCAACTCCAGAAAGAAATTCATCCTTATCTCTTAGACACCCCTCTCAGGATCAGATAATGATGATTTGAATGCAACTTTCTCTCCACACACTACAGCAGGAATCTAGGCTAGCTATCTGAACTGCACACCCTACTTTCTGAAGGCTGAATTTCAGTTAAATCAATTCAAGCAGATATTCAAACTCTGATATGAGTTGTTTTCATTATGCCATCCCCCTCTTCTGCATCATAACAGGAAAGTTCATTTTGATTTCCATCATAGTCTATGACCTCTATATCCCTTTCAGCAACACTGTTCCAGATTGCAATTTCTCCTTTTGTAATCTATTTTTGGACCTAACATCTGGAAAAATAAAGATCACTTTGCAAGCTGTATTACTAATTCCACTGTCATTACCATGATTCAAATATTCTCGCACCTCAGATGCATCTATTGAAATTTCATGTTTGGGATGTTTAATGAAATAATACTACACTTTAAAGACAAATGGCAACTTCAATGCAAGCTGAAAACTTCTTTTAGAGATATAATAACTCAGCACATTCCTTCATAAGCAAGTCTTAAAGACTCATGTAGTTGTATTGATTTCACCCTTCAAAACAACTGTAAATTTTGGAAGCTGCAGCTTCATTTGGTAATAACACTTTTTTGTGATACAACATCAGTTTATCTCAAAAGGGAATTCTAGAAAATGTCTCAATTCTGAAATGTATGAGATTATAGAAAGAGACATAACAGTTATTGTAGAAACACTTATTCCTAAATCTTTGAATTTTCAAGATTCCAGCATAAATAGGAAGCAAGATGTTATGAAAAACTCTGCTGTGATACCAATCAAGGGAAATCTTACTGTAAGAGCTTAGAAATGTTCCAAAAGCACTAACTATGAAATACAACAGTTAACTCAGATCTTTGAATTAGTGACCTGAGTCACCTTCAATACCTTGCAATCATTCCAAAGCTGCAAATGAGCTTTGCTTAAATTGTTTTTATGCATTACATAGGAGACCATAAAGAATTGTTCTGAAATCAGGGAAAATTATCCAAACAAATAAGGTCTTTAAGTATTACATAATACATGAAATAAACTCTTCATGTTTACTATGGACTATATAAGAAAACTGAGGGATAACAAAAATGAGTGACTTAAAGAATAAAAAGAAAAATCATGCTGTAAAAAGTGAATTAACAATCAACACTAAAGCCTACAAGGCAGAAGAAAGTCTAGGTAAATTATGAGTTGCATTATCAGGTAATAGCCAGTTCTCACTGCTGAGCTGGGCCAGTCCTTACACAGGGCATTTCTTTGAGATCACACAGGCCCATTAAGAGGAGGGGGATGATGCTCCTCCCCTGAAGCAGCTACTGACACAGGTTTCAGGGAGGCGGCAGGGGAAAAATCCCAGCTTGTGCAAAATGGGAGCAAAGAGGAGCTCGTAGCAGGCAGGCAGGCTGCCCTAGGGACAGAGCCTGAGTAGGGGTTTTGCAACCCAAAGTTGCTGAGATAGTTGAAGCCAAGCAGAGAAACAGTCACCTGCAAAGAGAGAGTGGGCAGAGGAAGAGCTGTATGTGAGTTCTGCTTCTTCCTGTTCCACTTTCTCTAGCCAATTTGCATTTTATGTACATATAAAATTACTTATGTTTGTAGCTTTTCAATCAGATCACATGGGAGTGAGGGAAGCTGAGTTTTAAACCAGCTGGTCCTTGGGGAGATGTTCACTCCAGTAGATTATATAAATCTCTGCACTTCCATGTCCTGCGTACTTTGTGGCCTAGCCACACTGCAGAAGCATTTGTGCAACCCCTGATGTACTCTAACCTCTGAAACAAGCCTTAGAAATCAGCTTAAGACTGCCAGCTAGCTGCTCTGAGCACAAGGAGAGAAGACAGCTAGCATATCTTCCTTGTTCCTTCTTGCAAAATAAGATAAGTTGCGTGCTTGCCAGGATGCAACCCCTTCCCAACCCATATTAATAACTCAAATAACTCTTGGCTTTGATGAAGGAAAGCAGCACTGGTCAGTAACGTGGTGCAGCTGATGCCCCTTAACACAACAGCACCAGCACAAGTAAGGAACAGCACACAGGTAGGAAAATGAAGCAAAGGGCAGAAGGGACTTGAATAACCATCTTCACTGGTGAAGAAAAAGATTGGGCAACCATGGCATGAAGTAGAACAGTCTCAAGCCCTTTGATAGTCCTGGGCTGAAGTTGAGGAGCTAGAGAGAGTCCTTTCTTCTCAAGTTACAGTCACAGATAATCACACAACTAATGTGCCTAAACAAGAACACTGCTGTTTAACAGCTGCCGACCGAGGCAAGACGGCTCCCAAGTACACCCTCCACACTCAGCGAGAGGGTGAACAAATAAGCACTTTATTAAAGAAAGAGCTGACCTATAAAGGGGCAGTTAGGGGAGGGTACTCAAGAGTGGGTGGAAACTTAAAGGGGATTGGGTGAGGATGAGTCAGCAACCATTAAACATCCAGTAAGAACAGAGTCTTGGAAAGAGGAGGGAAGTCTGAAGGGAAGGATTTGAAACCTGGATGCAATTGAGTGAGGGGAGGGGCAGAGTGGATAACTGACAACTAGACAGCCAATGGGGAAACACTCATCAAATGGCAGGAGAACTAACCAATGGGAACCCAGGGATTGGGGCAGAATGGGTGGAAAGGGCAGGTGCATTGCCTGTGGATATGCTGGCAGAGCTGCGCAGACATGATCCCCTTGGGAGGGGCCTCCCTGGCCTGGGAGATGGCCCCAGTGCCTCAGCAGCACAGCGACCCACGAGGGACAAGCCGCAGAGGGAACACATAGGAGGGGAATGAACGTGGGGGACAGAAACCATAGGGGGTGGGTACAGAACCTTTCTGAACTCAAAACCAAACAGAGAAGACACATTAAACTGCAACAACAAGTCTCTCATGTATGTGGCTAGTGTAATTCAGGGTGCCTTTCAGTGCTGTCTCTCTGAAGTCCATTTTTATTTTTATTCGCTCTGGTTCTTGATCCTCATACATCCACTGCTGTTAGTATTCTTTCCATTCTTCATATGTTATTCGTTTTCCCACAGCTGTTCATGTAGCAAAATGCAGAAACAAAACAGGTAAGATACCCAGATAATGTGTTCTTCTTTGTGAGGAAAAAAAATCAGCAACATGTAAAACTGAAAGAACTGCAAGTTTTAAAAGATACGTTATTCAATCTGGAATTATAAATGCAAATGTCTTCATCCAAGGCAAGTTACTGAGCCCTGCAACAACTCAGTCATACTAGTGAATACCCACAGTATTTTTGATAAGTCAGCATTCCATTAACCTCTCATGGTCACCCCCCAGCATTAGGCAAAAGACATTTATTTTCATATGTTTTTCCAGAAAAATAACAGTCTAAAAGTATTCCTCAACGTTTATTCTGCAAGATGCTCAAATTCAGTAAATGCTACAATTTTTTTTAATGACAAGTTTTAAATTAATATTTTAAAATATTTCAAATAATTTGAATGAATCTAATGTCTGTAAGATAGAAAAATACCTTTTTGGTGCAGATTAATAATAATTAACTTTTGCAATTTCTTTAATGGAAAGTATCAATTTCAAGTCAATAAGATGGAAGTGTGTCTAATATTCAAATACAAAAAAACGAGAAAGATGGAAAATTAGGTAGCTATTTCTCTCTGGATGAAAAATCATGTGAATGGTAGTCTTCTTAGGGAAAGAAGCATAACACTGCAGTAACTTTGAGTGGTCTAGGAAATGTGTAAATGGTCTCCCAAAGATATCAGCACAAGGCAGATTGGGGAGTCAGAGAATGTCGACTCTCACTGAGGAGCACGAAAGATGGATGAGATGAATGTTCTAAAGAGACAGAGAGTATGGGTTTACTGTTTTAATATTAAAACAAGGGAAGCTGAAATGTGTTTACTATGCTGTGGCCATGCAACACCTGGCAAGGTGCTTTTCTTGTACAGAGGACCTGGAACCACTTGGCTCAGTAAAATGAAAACAAGTCTTGTATATGGCAAAAATTATGTTAATAACCTTCAGAAAACATTTGTTTCTTCCCCTCTTTCATCCCCAAAGCCTTACTGGAAAAAGAATGAAGAATTACAGGTTTAAAACTGTTTCAAGTATATTATCTACTACATTAATTTTTATCAAATTATTTAAACAAAATCTTCATAAAGGTGCTGTATTTCTGCTAAGGTTGTAAAGAGAGACTAAGTGAAATCCTCCAAACCCCTTGCAATGCAAAAGTATTTGTCAAATGAATCATCAACAAAGCTGTACTTAGGAGGTATCCCTGTGCTTATTTTAGCAGCAATCTTCCTCTTGCCCATAATCATCTTTCTTAAACTAAGATAATGGTGTTCCAGCAGCACAGGGTAAAGGTTTAATAACGCTTTTTTGGTCTTTTTTTAAGTTGCAGTCTTTGTCTTCTGCTTTGCATTTCATTGTGGGTTATTATGGCATGGCAGTGAAACTTGTCAGTTGTCAACCTCACAGTGTCAGCAACCTGGAAATGCTCATGCTGCTAACTAGCAATTACTCACACATCAGTGTTAGATCTGAGCAAGCATGGGTGTCTTTATGAAGCCCAGAGAAAGAAATACTTTTTCAAATGCAGGCATTCAGCCTGGGAGATTTTCATTCACTTTACTATAGCTCCAATCAAGGAACTTGGGAATGTGCTAATTTACATGGGACCCTGCTGGCATTGCCAGGATGCCAGATGGTACTTGGCAAATCACAAAATCAAAATGTGATTTTTTAAAGAAATGTAGCGCGTTGTTCTGCTGCTCATACATGACATTTGTATGCAAATGTATCAGAGATTTCTGCCACTAATGATTACTTTTCAAGTCACTCAACTGTAACTCAGACTGTCACTCTTTTTTTCAAGGTGGGGATTTTATTTCTTGGAAGTAAGATGGGGTTGTTTTCCAAGTGTACTGACAAGAAGCCATACTACCCTATCTTCTGTTGACAGGAAACTTGCCGGAGATTTGCTGTCATGTAGGGCATTTTTATATTTTTTCTCACAAAGCAGCTCTACATTCTGTAACAAATAATGTTAAATTGTTCTCAATTCATTTTTTTTTTCAGTTGAATAATAGTAACACTGAATAGTAAGAGCACCGCTATTGTTAATTTGATTGAAAACACTGGAGTTACCAAAACAGAAATCCACCTTTACATGGGTTCAGCTTATTATCATAAGTTACTATGGAAGCAGGCAAAATTACTACCGTTAAATAAACATTTCTTTTTTTTTAGATGAGCATACATTATTTTGTTTCCTGTGACTTTAAAAGAAGAATAATACCTGTTATTTAGCTAAGCCATATTATTTCTCCTTTAGGATTTGAGAAATGCGCAAAAATCTTATTCCTTTTAGTTATTCTTCACTACAATGTTTTACAGATTATAGTTACTCTCTCCCAGGGGAATTATTTAATAAAATAAAAAGAAAATAGGTTTCATATAATTTTTAAAGATTTTTCTCTACTTCTTGTTCCTTTGATAAGTGATTACACAGACGTTAAATTTGTCATTCATAATCAAATTTTAATTATTATCCCCGGAAGTCTTCAAGACCAGGTTGGATGGTGCTCTGAGCAACATGGTCTAGTAAAAGGTGTTCCTTCCCATGGCAGAGGGGTTGGAACTAGCTAATTGCTAAGGTTCCTTCCTACTCAAACCATTCTATGACTCTAGGATTATGAAGATTATCTGTCTTCAAGTATTCAAACATCTACTTTGACTTAAGAAATTATACCAGGTACTTAGACTGGTTATTTTAATGTGTGTTTTGTCACAACTACTTGAGGACCATGCAACAGAAAAGAAACCTTGAAACATGCACTGCTGCTGCAAGCTCCACTTGGCAGTGCCAGCGCTTCTTAATGACAATCACGTAAGTCTTGGAAAGTCATCTGCACATTCTTGGCTAAGAATCTCCTCCTCAACATTCACAATTTAGGAACATATGGGCTCCCCTGTCAGCTTACACTCATGCCCATCTGTTTAGATGGCATAAAGTCTGCCCACAAGTCAGTCAGATGGTTTCTCTAGGGTACACGTGGCATGCAATAATGGGTTTAGATGAGCAGCCGGCACAATACTGAAAGTGCCTTTTCTGCTGCAGGATGCCTCTCATCTGTACCAGCAGTCAAGCATTGGCACCACATGCCTCCTTAAACTTGAACAAAGATGTTTGAATGTATTTGACAGAAAAGGAAGCTGCCAGCTGACCACTCTCATTGATTGTAGGAAATAGGGCTGTCCAAGTAATAGAAATACAAAAAGAAAGACTCTCAAGATGCATGGTCTTGGCTAATCATGCAACATTTAATATACAAAGTGACCCAGAATAACATACAGAATATACAGAACTAAAATTGAGTAATTCAATGAAGATTAAGGTATAGACTGTAGTACCTAAAACACACCTAGAAATGCCATTTCACTTTAGCTTTCGTCTTTCTCTGTTGCTGGGAAAACATAGGGACCAGGTGAGAGGAAAAAGTCAACTCCTAGGCAATGGTATGTCCCTCATGGTGCAGAAGAATTTAGAATGTAGGAACTTATATTTCCCTATAAAAAGTAGGGAGTTGGGTTTAGATTTTGCAGTAGTTGCTCCCTAGAAAAGCCCCTCAAGCACATTAGGAATTGACGGGGTTACTCACTAAGTCTAACTTGAATGGCCCAGGGCATCTAGGAAGAAGCTTTACATCTGCCAGGATATTGAACAAAAAGTCAGTTTTCAACATCTGTGTGGTAACATCCCATTGAAGCAAAGCCCTATTGCCTTCAGTGAAAAGACTTGGCAAGTGAAGGTCTTTTTATATACATAGCAATGCAGCATCCTGGCAGATTGTACCAGAATGCTTTTATAGAACAGTCTACCTTATACATACATCAGTACTGCATGTCTAGGGCGGAAACTGTATGATTATATCTAAACAGAGATTGGTGCTACCAGGAATAGGAGAAACTCTTCAACATTTATTGTAGTGATTGCTCTTGCACTTACATCAAACAGTACAGTTGCTACTTTCCCAAATTGCCTTAATTTTTTTCTCTAAATACACACAAATTCATGACAAAAGTTTGGTAATCCCACAGGCGAGCATGTTCTAGCAAGTGTAGGCATGCAGGAGGAAGTTTGAGCTGCAGATGAAAAACTCATCTCAAATTATTCCTGTTCTGAGTATTGTTTATACAAACAACTGTAGGGAATAACTTCTAGTAATTAATATACTCACAAAAAATAATAAAAATAAAAAAGGAGAATTTTCACAGTTCAGAGATCAAAAATGGATTAAACTAGTAGTTAATATTGTTTGAACTGCCTAATCAGAAATCCTCTAACATGCTGCTTTTCAGTTCTATTCCAGTAGCGATTAAATTNAGCAAAGCTTTATTTACAAGTTCAGTGGAATATGAATTGCAAAGTGTGTTCTACAATCACAAATAAAAACTAGTTTTAAAATCTGCTCATTAAGTAGTACAAATAAAGAATATCTTCAAGGAATTTTTTAAATATTGCAGAAAAACCAACCTATGCATAACATGGTATTAAGTTCTAGATAGTTTTCTGAGCTAATTTTCCAGTGTGTTCACTGTTTTTCTTAGCAAATAAGGAAACAAGAGACTGTGCTAGAGCACTTGTGATCAGACCTAGGTGTTAGCATGGTCTTTCCTCACTAGCAAACTTGAAATAATTCCAACTGATTTGTNCATGTTCTAGCAAGTGTAGGCATGCAGGAGGAAGTTTGAGCTGCAGATGAAAAACTCATCTCAAATTATTCCTGTTCTGAGTATTGTTTATACAAACAACTGTAGGGAATAACTTCTAGTAATTAATATACTCACAAAAAATAATAAAAATAAAAAAGGAGAATTTTCACAGTTCAGAGATCAAAAATGGATTAAACTAGTAGTTAATATTGTTTGAACTGCCTAATCAGAAATCCTCTAACATGCTGCTTTTCAGTTCTATTCCAGTAGCGATTAAATTAGGAGACAGCTGAACCACTTAATGAAAGTAAA
>VWZD01008083.1:32394-82990 GCA_013396695.1 Sakesphorus luctuosus
TGAAGTGTAAGGAGTGCACTTCACTGAATAAGTATTCATTTTACTTTGCACCTCTTTTTTAGCTTTTTAAGTATTCCTCTTCAAGAGCAGGAGAAATTGTAGCACTCTAAAATGCATGAAAGACAAAGCACAGTAAATTTGGCCTTGGATCTTAGGCAGCTGTAGAACAATGACAAATGAATTTGATTATATCATTTATAACCTGGAAACAGAAGAAGGGAAAAAAAACCACAAAGCCCCCTTACTTTTTATGTATAGATCCAACATCAAATGTAGTGATTCTCAAGCCTCTGCATCTTACCTTCTAGAGTCTATCATTACCAGACCTGAATGGAGTGTCATACAATTGACTATGATTCAGTACAATAGTCCACAACAGCAGCCATAATTTACATCAAGAATACAGAAGCACACCTAAGCAAAACTGACCTCAATAAAGTCAAATTTCTTCAAACAACAGACAAAATCACAATGACAGATTGCCTATTGAATGTCCAATATTAATAAATTTTTAATGCACTTTTACACATTACTATGTAAGGGAAAAAATATAAAAGAAAGTACTTTCACATGCTAAAGAGATTCCATTAGGTGAATTAGTCTTTTGGATGTTCAAGAATGAATGATTCAGCTATAACAGGGACTGATTCTGGAATAAGTTTTTCCTCACCCTTGTTTAAATTAATTATTGTGTGCAAGTCTTAGTCTTTCCTCTTGCAAACAAGTAAATCCAGTAACAAAAGAGGATTACCTAGAGTTTGTTCTTCCATTGAAAACTGAGGTTTTTAACCAATTCCTAAAATTTTCAAGACCATTCAACATAGCATACTTTTGACTTTTGATATCCCAGTGTCAGAGGTCCAGCAACACAGCACCTGTTAAGCAAAGTGAGCATAAAGGTCCACACACATATAAAGAGTTAAACACATGGGCAATGAACAAAGAATGGCAGAGTTGTGAAATTACAATGCTGGAAACCCACAAAAATATTTTACTCACTGCTCTGGATCCAAAATTCAGATCATTTAAATATGTCAGCTCTTCCAGATGCAATCTCCAAGAAAAACAAATGGGCAACGAAGACATAATAATCTTTTTTACTGAAGTCTGATCAATGGTGCTTACCCAATCTCAAAAGCATAAAGCTCCTATTCTCTCCACCATCTGTACAGAGGAAAAGCAATGCAAGAAACAATGCTATTTTTAGATAGCACTTGCATTGTGTTATATCTAGCAGTTCCATCTATATACATGCTAAGCAGACAATGCAAAGATGAATATTAGGATGCAGTACGGGCACTGAAAACTTTGGTGTGCAGGTGTGTTTCCTGAGGAAAACTATGATTATGTTGTGAATTAGTTCTTAAGAAATGATGAAGTCAATCAGTCAGGTCAGTTGGAAGTGGACAGCCAAGATCCATAGATTTGCACTAAAGATCAGTTCTACATTCATGTAGCAGCTAGAACAAATGAACTTTTAAACAGCAATATAATGTTTCTTTCTAATTACTATGTATAAACCATTTATTATGACTGCAATTCTGTATACCAACAGTTCACTCTTTCACTATGAGACCATAATCCTTCCAGGACGCTGACTTTTCTTTGAAACATGAAGAAAAGGAGTCAAAACTTCAAACAACACTACTGACTGCATAATATCAAACCACAGGAAGATCATGATTTCTGAGAAACTCAGCATCCCACCAAAAACTAAAGAGATTTTCTCCAGCGCTGTTTGGAAAATGGAGTCTGTCCTGTCACTAAATAGAAAATTGGAGTTAGGTGATAGGGCCAGGAACATCAACCCACTCAGAGCCTGTGCAACAGACATTGAAAAGATGAAACACTTTAATGGAGGGACACTCTGGAACCACCACATTATGAGTCCTGATGGAAAAAAAGAAGTCTTTCTTTTTCCATACAATTAGGGCTGCTGCAGACTGGAATTGATTATGCAGACCTGATCAGCAATGTTACTCAGCCCAGAAACTGTACCCTCCACAGAACAGCATCTTCTAAGTAAAGTCCTGTGTCAAGGCTTGTGATTAGTATTCTGTTAGGGATTGATTTGATTATAAGAATTAACTTACAACAAACTTTGAAAAAATGAAACCATGTGGGAAATCCCTTGCACTGCCACAGTAACTCTCATTCTTAACACATTCAATATATGACATTAATGTATCTAAAACTGGATTACTTATTCTTGAGTATGTTAGCAGAAAAGAGATATTCTGCAAAAGCTGAGATGGCAGACCAGAGAAAGCCTTTATATGACACAAAAAGTTAAAAAGCATTTGTCCTTGAATGCAAAGGGGAACGGTGATGCTCTAAGTTGAATGGAGATGTGTGCAAATGCCCACATCAATAAAAAAGGTTTGTACACTATTAAACACAGCCCTTGGAGGTAAGCTAATTAGCAAACTAGAGAGTTTTAAAACTCTCAAGTGAAATCTTTGAACTGAAAAAAAGTTATCTACTAATGAAGTCCCCTGTGGGTTAACAGTCTAGATTTGGCAGCACACATACTGCTACAGCTGAATTTCAACTAGGCTGATACACAGACAGCAAAAAGAGAAGTTGCATTTGAGGACAGAAAAAATGACAGATACATATATAAAATAGCCAATGACCAATATATCTCTTCCCAATTATTAGAGTTTAAGCTGTAAGGTGAAGAAGAACAATCTAAACATTCTATCTCTGAGAGGAAGTGGCAAGTGAGATACACATTTATGGATGATTGGTTTCAAGCAGTGTCTGAGAAGTCTCTCACCCGTATAAAATGTAACAGAATTTATCATTATGAAAGTGATATAAGTATACATTTTCAGTCTACTGCACAGAAATAGAGTGACCTCTCATTTTTGGGCTTTATGGATTCTGTAAAAAGACTTTTCTCTGCCATTTAGCATAAAGTATTCATGTTTACAACTACACTTGAATTAGAATCTTGAATCTAATAAAAAATGTGAACAGAGTAAAAATTCAATGTGGAACTCCATATAGATTTAATAATTGTACTAATTTTGGCAATAAGAGAAGGATTGTAACTGAAACAATGTTACTTATTCCTTATTAGGAAAACATGATTTATCACATTGCAACCAAGAAGCTGACTATATGAGCCTCGTTATTTAATAAACAAGATATTTTCAGATGGTGTTATGATTTCTTCTCTCTCTTTAACTACAAAGTCTGGAAATTACACTAGAGTGGCTTTAGGGAACAATCAAAACAAATCAAGCTCTGAAGTTATCAGCTTCCTAAAACCTGTCACAAGTTAGAAACACAGAAAACAGAGATCTGGACTGAAAACAGTCCAGTAATTATTCTCCAGTAAACACATCAGGCCTATAATAGGGTGGGTTCTACAGCTGCTGGAAAAATGAGGCTGAACTCCATAGAGAGTTCAGAAAAAAACAGTATCTTTATTAACAAGAGTGACTAAATAGCAAGAACGCAAAGAGAAGGGAGAGAGAAAGAGGAAGACTAAAGCACCAAGCCCAAACTTCTAAGCACCCCAGTCACCTAAGAGTCACTCACGTAAGGTTGTTTCACGAACTCAAGACACTCCTCTGAAGGCAGGGGCTACATCCTCTAAGCATTGGCAGATGGCAGGCATCCCTGCTGTCTTTTTGGGGAAAGAACCACCAACGCCAAGAGCATGAGCCTTCTCACCCTTCCCATTGAGGCTCCTGGAGACGTCTGCCTGGGGGGAATGAGGCCTTCACATCTTTGACCTGTGGCTTTGTAGGAGAAGAGGAAAGAAAGCATTCACAGGCTACCTTATGGAGAGCACGGCAGAGTTGTAATAGAAAGGTTAACAGAGAAGTAAAAGCTGGCTTTCACATTCTGTGAGCAATTTTATTAATTTCATTAATTTCATTATTCTTTTATTTCATTATTTGTACAGGATCTGCTGCTCCAGCTGGATCCCTGTAAATCTGTGGAACCTGATGATTTCATCTGTGAATACTCAAAGACCTGCCTGATGTCATTGTGAGGCCTCTCTCAATGATTTTTGAATTATATTGGAAATCATGAGATGTCCCAGTTGACTGGAAGGTGGCAAACATTGTCCCAGTTTTCAACAAGGGCAAGAAGGGTGACCCTGGAAGCTAAAGGCCTGAGAGTTTTACTTCAGTGCATGGTAAAATTTTGGAGAAGATTATTTTGGGAGTTATTGAAAAACACCTGTGTAATGTTCAGATCTGCTTAATCTGTTGCAGACAGAAATACTGCTTCGAATATTCCCTTGAGCAAAATTAAAACTCACTCAAGTTATCTGTTAATACCAAAAACTGATTTTATTAATTGCTAAAGAGATGCAAAGGAAAAGAGGAAAAATAAGAAAAGGTTAGAAAGTGCAAAGATTAATTTTTAGAAGCAGAGAAAAATTACCACCAAAACTATCTTTTCTGCCATTTTGGTGTGAGTGTGTGTGGGGGGAAAAGCAGTTTCTGCATTTTTTCATTCTTTGTGTCTTTCCCTGCCACTTTCCGATGTTATCTCTTAGCAGAAGGAGGGTAAGTTCTTCTGGAATGCAGGTTTCACTTCCCGCTGTATCTCAGGCCGTCTGACTTTTGGTTTAGCTGCAAAAGCTGCCATTCTTCAGTCCTTAAAAAATGTAGCAAAAAGGATATAACTCATGCATGTGATTGCAGCAGTGGGTCTCAGTCTTTCTGTAGGCTGGCAGAGCTTCTCCCAAGGCAGGCAAGCTGGTGGTAGCAGAGGAAATTTGAGGGGAGAGCAAAAAGAGATTTCCAGGTAAGGCTACCAGTCCTCTCTTTCACTTTTTCCCCCTCTAATTTTCCAAAATCTGTCTTCAGGTTTTGTAGTGTTCAGAGGTGGTTGTATGTGATTTTGTGGTACTTAGCCAGTCCAGATGTTTGCGAAGATATGACAATGGCAGGGTTCTTTGGCAGGAAAACATCCTTGGGAAGTTTTTTGGCAGAAAGCTGACAGAGGATTTTTCATAGGATGTTTTGACAGGCAGAAAAACAATGGAGAAACATATTTTTGGCATTTCTATGTTATCCGTATATTACAACCTGAAGGACAACACAGTCATCAGTCATAACCAGCATGACTTCATGAGGGGAAAGTTCTCATCAAACTTAATTTCCCTAATTTCACCAGAAAGTTGCTTAGGAAGTTAGGGCAGGGTTAGGGTTAGGGGTTAGGGTTAGGGTTAGGGTTAGGGTAGGGTTAGGGGTTAGAGAAGCTGTATCAGGTATGACTGAGGTCACTTGGCTTGTTCAGCCTGGATGAGATTGAGGAGAAATCTCATTGTGGTCTAAAGCTTTCTCATGAGGGAAAACATGGGGGCAAGCACCAATCTTTCCTCTCTTGTGACCAGTGATAGCACCCAAGATAATGTCATGAAGCTTTCTCAAGAGAGGTTTAAGCTGGTGTCTTAGTTACAGCGGCCAGGCCCAGCTGTATCACCCACTGTTTGGGTGTAACCGAAACCATTCTATACCCTCTGTGTAATTTCTGATGAACTGTTAATAATGGACCATTTCCAGCAGCTGCCCAGGGCGCACCTGACACCTCAGGCTACAAGATGAGTGTTAAAGAACCCTGCAAGGCCCAGGAATGTTGCTGTCTTCCAACCAATTACTCAGCTGTGATAACCCCTCCAGGGAGGCATTAGCACCTTCTCACCCAGCCTGAGGGTTCATGTCTGCTAATGGGCCATCAAGAATTCCAAAAAAATCCCATGACTCACAGAGTTAAATCACCCATTGTAAAACTCCCTGCCCTGCAGGGAGGTATTGGGCATTTCCACCTGAACCTGAGCATGCACAATCCTCAGATTTTGGGACTTGGGGTAGTATTCATCAGATCCAGAGGAAGACCAGAATCTGAACAGAACTGTGACTGCCACTCTTGACCAGACTGTGACCATCATTCTCACGAATAAGGTTCTCTTTTCCTTTCACTTTACACTCAGGGGGACCACATGGGGCTCAGCACAGGGACTAACAAGCACCATTCTGTTCGTGTGCCAGGGTGCTGGGTTATACATCTTGGTTTTGTAGGTTAAACTATATTTTTTTCTGTATCATTTTATTTATTGTAATCTTTTTATTAAATTGTAACTCTGACTTGTAATCTCTTTTTGAGCTGGGTTCATTCTACTGCCAATTTATCTTTAAACCAGCACTGCTGCACATTAGGAAAAGGTTCTTCACCTAGGGCACAGGTTCCTGAGAGTAGTTACAGTACCAAGCCTGCCAGAGTTCAGGAACTGTTTGGACAATGCTCTCAGATACATAGTGTGATTCTTGGGGTGGTCCTGTGTAGGAACAAAAGTTGGACTTCGATGATCCTCAAGGGTCCTTTACAGCTCAGGTTATTCTATGATTCTATTTCTCCCTTAAATCAAGCTTGAAGTTTCTGGCTTCCCTTGGTTCTGGTAGAAACACACTTTTTCCTTTTGAACTTAGTTACAGTTCACTCGCTGACACATCTATTCTTTTATTTGCCAGATGGGACTAGCTTCAAAGGTGCATTTCTGTTTATTCAATACACATCTTCCAGCAATTTTAATGGCATTTAGTGAATATTTTAATCTAAGGGATGCAGAAAGCAGATTTTTGGTTGTGTTGAAATCATCTGGGAAGAGAAGCAAGTGGCTGACACTAACTTTCCCACAAAACAGAGGCAAACTATTAAAAAATGCATACTGCCAGTATAAGGCAAAATTAGGGATGTCCCAGGGTCACTATAAATATTCTCATCCATAGAGAAAAGTGTAGGTTAAAGATGAACCGTTTGGACCTCCAGTTGCTTGGTCAATTGTTCTTGTGATGCCTTTGGAGAGCATAAGGTTTGTTCTTATCCATCTTTTCGTGAGCCAATCATGCTGACACTTCTCAGAGAGCTCCAGGTTATTTATTAGTTGTTTACTAGACACTGTCTTAGAACAGGCACTTTTTCTAGGTGGCTTCTGAATTATTTGCTGCCTGTAGTCGTTGTAACTAATCTCATTGTTTTCCTTCTGGGACATTTGATGAAAAGCACCACTGTTTTGTAGCTGTGAAATGTAACTGCAAAAGTGTTAACCTGTATTCAGCAAATACATAGTTGCACTGGAGAGCTACCTAAGGATCAACTGTTTGTATTAATCCAATCAAGGAAAAAAAAAAAAGGGGGGAACCGAGCTTTGTATATACAAACAAAAAAAGGCTACAAAACTTATCTGCTGTGCCACAGAGAAAAACTTGTCCCCAAAACAGATAAATTGAAAGGATCTCTTTATTTCTTATAGACTTGTGTTAAATTATTTTAGCATTGTTATTTCCCATATAAAGCAGTGTAAAGAGACTGTCAGGTTGTGAATATCTGGAGGCAGAGAAAGAAGAGGTCAGGCAGTCAGACATCTTTTATGTTCCTCTTCTACATTAAAAAAAAAAAGTAAGAATGACTATATTGCTCAGAACAAAGTCAACTTTATCCAGCATCCTGTCTGACCGTGGACAGTAACAGATGTGTCAGAAACAAGAGGGTGATAAACAATAATCTCAGCTTCCAGAAATCTATGGCTTAAGGTCTCTGGAAGAAACTGTTAACATCTTTGAGTTTAATAATTTGTGATGGATTTTTTATTAATATACCATTAATTTATTGATGATTTTTAACCTGTTTTAGTAAGGATTTTCTTTGTTTTCTGTAAACTAGTTGCCATTTGATTCTTTTACAGTGAAAAGAGCGAACACAATTCTGTGGAGCCATAGGTGCACCCTGGATTTATTCACTTCCATACTGATGACTTTTATGTAATCTCCATTTCTTTCTCACGTGTTCCCTGCCATTCTGCTGTTGGGCATCAAGATGACAATCAGTTGACCTACCATGGTGATACCAAGGTCTATTTTCTGAGTGAAAGCTAATTTTGAAACAATACTAATTCATCTAAATAACATTATCTCTCTCTCAAGCTTACTAATAGTGATATGTCATTGCCTATGAACAGTACCCTGAGCAAGGAAATATTAAAAATCACTGCAAGTCTTAGAAAAGGCCATAAAATGTGTTGCTGACTGATCGGAAATATGACTCTACTGTATTCTCATGTGTTTAAACCATATTTTGGATAGCTCTCATCCACGCAAAAGACCACGTGTTTGAAAAGCAATGGTGCATTAACAAAGCCTATAGAAAACCTGAGGAGCAGGGTGAGGGAATAATAGTTGTAAAAATTCCTGAACTAGGAAGGCAATGAAGTGAGATAAAGAAAGGGACACAAAAGCCTTTCTAGATAACTCATGCATTCAAGATTTGAGGGTCAAATACACTCATGAATTACTATAGAGAATTCAGGCACAATATCTCCATAGTGATTAGCAAGCAAGCAATACATTTGTTCCTTCCTGGTTTCTGGCATCTTACACCTCTCCCAAACTGGATGTTTTCACAAAGTTCAACCTCTGTTCTGAAAAACACAAGTGCTTATTTCTTTAGACATTCTCAAAATAGAAGTGACAAAAGTAAACATCAAGAGAATCTGTTCTTTATTTTGAACATTTGCACAGCACTCATGAGATTACATGTAGACTAAAAGGAATTCTGACCTATGCTGCTGTGTTATTCATCTCCTGCCAAAGTCTTCTTCAAAATTACAGCTCATTTGAACCTTCTGACTACTTAATAAACAAAGATTTGTGTTATCACTATTATCATCTAAATAAAATATATCTCTTTCAGAGCTTTATTGCATAACATAAAGCTTCTGCTGCAAGTTTGTACAAAAATTATTGTGCAGACTTCAGCTAATTGCACCTCTCAAACTATAGTTCTGCTATAAACTGGCAGCAGTGTAGCTACACATAAATGATACCAATTACTTCCCTGTAAAAATATTTCTACAGAAAAATCTTGTAAGTTTTAAGATCAGCTTTACAGAAATTATACTTCAGCCTGCATCTTTACACCTATAACAAAGTATTAATTCTGCTTTTAACACCTTGTGATACCTGAAAGAGTTTCTTGTCCAATTGGAGGTAGTTTTAGTCAGTTGAGACTGCATTGCTACTGTTTCAGGAACAACATGACATCTACCACAATTTAAAACCAATCCCAATGACAACATTTCTAAATTGTATCACCACAAAATCCTCAGGCACAATGCAGACCTTGTGCTCTGCAGGCATATCTACACACAGTCTGCCTGCACTGTGAAGGCAGAAGAATGATTTTTGTAGTATGTTGAACATGCTTATAAATTGCAGTGGGTGTGTCAAGGGAGACAGCATAACAAAGACAAATGATGCCCAGCAATATTTGTCACACATAATAGAAATGCCTGCCTTTCTGTCAGAGTCTCTGTGGGGAGAAAGAGGGAAGAGCCAGCAGGTCACCAACTGAAGAGTGAGGTGGAAAGTGGGTACCTGTCAATTGCATGGGAAGACATAAAGAGGGCGATGGAAGTAGCAAGGTCTTCCTTATCAGAGGTAAAGTTCAAACCACCTTGGGAGAAGGGGACTTGGAGAAAGATGTGACCACCTAACCCATGCTTCACCTGAACACTGCTGATTTTCACCTTTTTGTGGCTCACTTAGTCTCAGACTACTTCCATCAATGTCACAGTGATAAATTCATAGCTATGAAATGCTGCAGCATAACTGTCTTTTCTAATGCAGAGGAGCTGGGTGACAGCACAGTGTCAATGTAGTGCTTGCAGTCACACATTGGAATGACAGGCCAGTCCTGTGCTGAACTGAAATCACTGTAATTGAGATGATTCTTCACCATGAGGGATTCAGATCATGGCAGATTCACATCAGAGAGTACAAGGGGCCAGATCTACAAACAGTCATAGCAATTCTCAGTAGTAAACATCTACAACTCCAGGTAGCCAAGCTGCCAGTGGAGCCTCCTCCCATCACAACTGGGGTGTACAGGTGCTTTCAGAAGGGATCCAGGCTCTTGATAATGGGACAGAACCCTTTAGTTTTGAAAAAGATGGCAGGATCCTGACACAGTCACAGCTTAGAGAGACACACCTTCCTCCATGGCAAGTTCAGCAAAGATCACTAAAATGGCATACTTAATCTGAATGCACATTAGCATAACAAAGAAAAAATAAAAAAGTAACAATAGTAGACAGAACAGAAATAAGAACAGTTTATATGAAATATTTTCCCTGCCCACCACTCCCCTGCAGGCAAGTCCTTGTTTTCATATAAGCTTAGGACTGTCTGAGTTGCAGGCAGTTCTGTCCACTCCACCTGATGCCCCCACAATCCTTTCTGCCCTCTCCAGAAGGTCTGTGTGTGCCCTCTGGCCCTCACTCTCCCAAGAGCAGACCCCAGACCCAGGTACAGCTGCTACCGAAGTCCCCTCAGCCATCACCCAAGTGAGGTACCCACGCAGCTGGAGCCACCCTTCCGCTCCAGACACTCTCCTCAAAGGGGCAGCTGCGCACAGCAGCAAATCCCAAACACAGCCCATCACTGTCCAAAAAGTGACAGAAAAACATACCAGAATGAGGAGACAAGTAGAGAGGGAGAACCAAGGTCATCTAAGAGATGCCATGAAGCAGGAGAAATATGATGGATGTTTATAAACAATGAATGTAATAGAGAAAGGTTCAGTCTTCCATCTTCTTTCCTAAGTTAAGAATTAAAGGGCAATGAATGGCAATTGTAAATGATGTATTCACAACAGATAAAGAGGGTTCCTCACATGTAGTTCAGCTGTGCTGTAGATACAATAAGGACTGCCTGGACTCAGAGGGACAGAAAAAAATCTTGAATTAAAAAACCCCAACTATTTAGCAGCACTGAACATAAGGCAGTATTTCTGACTCAGGAACTACAAAAATTACCAATCAGTGGTTTTTTCTGCTATATTTATATCCATCTGATAAAATAAGATCTCTATTGGGCTATTCCCTTCCTCTTTTCTTATTGGACTTAAACTATTCCCTTTCTCTTTTCCCCTTAGACTTCTTTATCAGTGATGATTATTTTCTTTCTACACCTCTCTCTGATTATACCTTAATAAGTAAGGAATGTCTTGACAAATAGGTTCAAGTTGTTAAATTTCCATATTCTTCCAATCACCTCAGGACTTCATTCCCACATTGGTCCATTTACAATTACTTTACAGACCAAAAAGGCCATAATTATTTCTCAGAGAAAGATATGTAGCAGCTCACATCACTTCTTTCTGAGTGAGGAATTTGTAGGTAAAGATTCAGAACCTGAAATACTGAAGTACTTGAATAAATTCTTCTGGAATTTTACAAGCACAATTTATTTTATTTCAAGGCCACATGTGCCAATTCACAAAAGGGAGTTTTGTTTGGGTTTTTTAGTGGTCTAGTTTCTAATTTCTTGATATTTAACTTGGAAATGTCTTCTTACAAGGTTTCTGCAAAGGCCATCTATTGGTTTTGCACCAGGGAGTTATTTTTTCCTTATGTATGAACTTTGTGATGTCAAATACTAGACTACCTTTGAGTGCTTTATTCCTTAACCATTTTCCTGCCCATCACTTTTATAGCTGTCCTGTTTATTTGGTTTATTCCTCTTCTTTTCTTTGATTTCACTTCTGGAGTTTTCTGCAACATATTATTAGTATTTATAAAGGATTAATGCTGGAAAACATGCATGACTACTGGGTTACACAAACAGAAAACCAAGCAATGCACACAATTAAATTCCTCACCTAACTGTTATTATGAAGGAACCAGACGAAGTTTTCAAGTTCTGCTCACCACTTCATCACCTTGGCAATTGCCGTGCTACCTCATTAAAAAGGGGCTAAATCAAAAATATTAGAGGTAATGGCTGTACTTTGTCAAAACAGGCATTTTGACAAAGTTTTGATGCTGCTGCATTTCCCAGGGATGTCAGCAGTGTAATACTACAGCATCCTGCAACACCAGCACTATCTCAGAAGCAACAGCCTGTAGCACCTTCCCTCAGCCCATATAAAATAGCAGACTAAAGGCCCTTTGGATATTTCATTATAGGAAACAGTAAATATAACTAATTAAAGGAAATCTCTTGTTCACATTACGCAGTCTTTTAGGCACAACAAGGCCTTAAACTGTCATACTATATGTCATGAGTTCTGCAACTCATAATTTTAAAATTATGTATGATGTTCCTGTCAAAACATATCCCTCTACAACTCAAATTATTGTTGCAAGTAGAAAAACATGATGTTTAACTCATAGAAAGAAACTAAATTGAAAATTTAGGCTTCCTTTTAGCACTAAATAACATTAAAGGAACTGGCATGGAACACATTTCAACAATCAGCCACAGGCTAAAGAAGCGGGAAACAAAGCTCAATGAAGTAATCCAGTGGATTGATTCATGAGTCTTGCATAGCTGCAAAATTTGGCTTGAACACTGTCTGGAGTTAGCAGTAAAAATAAAACAACCACCTCATCATAAAATATCAAAAAACCCCACCAGTTATGTTCCCATATGGAGAAAGCAGCAAAGATTATGGGCAGTTATATTAAGACGACAGCAGAAAACAGAGGTAGCAAGGTTTCTCTGTGCAAGGGTAATAGTGGGAGGTTAAAGGAGAAATTTTCGTGGAAACAACTGGGAAAGGTACTCTCTGCTCCTGTGGCACTGAAACAATGCTTCCACCATTTTGCAACACCTTCAGAACAAGGCGTACTTTCCAGAGAACACTGTTGTACCCTGTAGAGCCAAACTGGGTAGACTCATACTTTTTTTTTTCCTCACCACCTGCCTAGCTGCAATGGTTTGTTTAATCAAATATACACTTTAACAAACATAGCATTTACAGTAAAAGCATTTTGAAGATCTACTAATCTGTTGAGACAGTATTGCTGAGTGTGACTGAAGATGTAATTCCATCTCATACACCAAAACAGTCTCTAGTCATGTAGAACAGGAAATGCAGTTGTCTCTCTTTAAGTTTGCTTGCATGTTTCCTAGTGTTCATCTTTCCTTTTCCTACTATAGAATCAAAGGATAGCAAAAACAACATATCTCTGATTTTATTATTTAACTATATTAGCAGCATTCTGCACTACTTCTCTGCTTCACTCCAGTATTTTTGTTCTGCATGGCACATTGAGAAATTTCTGTTAAATGCAGTATATACTTGATTACTGTGTCAGCTTCTTTCACAGTCTTCTGATCATGTCACAAGTTTATTGACTTTTAATTAATAATTTGATAGCAATTGATAATCATTTCCTTAAATGATAAGCAAATGCCATTCATATGTTAAACTCACTGAACAACACTGAGCAAAGCAGTTACCACGAGCCCACTCAGCACTGACAGAGTCATAGCTTCTGTTTAGGACCTGCTGTTCAGTAGTTTCGCAGTGTTTCCAAAGTTTTCTCACAGTAGTTTCATAAGAAGTTTCAATTGACACAAATGATAGAATTAATTAGGTTCAAAAATACCTCTAAGATCATCAACCATTAATGTTGCCAAGTCCACCATTAAACCGTGCTCCTAAGTGCCAGATCAACATGCAGCTCAACTGCAAGAACTGGGCAGTCTTGTTCTCCCTCATGCTGCCAGGTTCTTGTTTCAATCCTCCTCCCCCAGTCATTCAAGTCATGAAATCTATTCTGACTATTGAGGTAAGTTCACAAAGCCTCCAAGGTCATACTTTTGCCAGGTTCATACCAGTCCATAGGCCACCAGTGAGGCTCCTGCATGACTGCACTAAGGCTTTTATCCACTGCTCAGATTGAGTGGAGGAAAAAAGTGCTGTACTAGCAGAATGTAAGTAGAAATAACATGATGCATAAGAAGGAGATAATGCGTAATCTAGGCAGGACAGTTTGTATTTCTGCTGGTGCTTCCACTGAACAGCAAGAATTCAAAACTCCTGTGAGAAGTGAAGATATTCAAAATAAAAATATAGGAAAGTGGCCAGGGACAGTCACTTCTGAGGGCACTGATCATTTCCAGTGCCCACTCTGGCTGTACAAGTGGTGTTTGATAATTTGATCAAGTCCCAGAAATAATAAAACATATGAATGCACTGCACAAAGAGGTTTTCAGTATCAGTGTGTCTGGTTGCCAAAACTTCTCATGAAAATCAGTTACCTCTAGAAAGTGACGCTTGCCTGCATGACTCCCTGAAATTTACCCCATCTATATATACAAATAGTCATAATTACAGATTCAGTAGATGAATAGCCCTGCACATTCACTTCCAGCAGTCTGCATTGTTGTGTCAATAACTGATTCCCCCTCCTGAAGGATTTTCGTTGCCTTTACTGCTTTATTTATTAAAGCTCTAACAGCAGAAATGCCTTTATCTTTGCTTTACTTCTCTAATTTCGGTTCCTAGGTGTAACAAAGGAGTTACAAAAATTATGACAGAAGTAGTAATAGGGGAGCCTGATTATAATTTAAAAATAATTGACATTTCCAAAAGTCTGACTCTGTTGTCCAACTGACAAATTAGCTATATTTTGATAATATAATGATCCAATCATATTCCATTGGAGCCTGACAAGTTGTGTTCAGATGATTTTTAGGCTTTTTTAACAGGAATCTTTTTTTGACCCAGTTGGTGCATCAGTGAAGGCCTCTTTCTACTACTGGCAATAAACACTTTCACCTCAAGATCAACAAAAAGAGAATAGGCATTTCAGAACTTTAGTCCTCCTGAAGCAGCACAAGTAATAGCCCTTTCAGGTACTGGACTTGGATAGGGAGCACTTATGACCTCGTAGAAACTGAAAATATGCTGGAAGCAAACAATATTGGTTTGGATAGAAAGAGTTAAAAAAAAAATCAATTTCCCAAAGAGATGGGGGAATCCACCTTTATTTTACAGTTTCCTTCACATTGGGAAGAAAATCTTTGAGTGGGACAGAGCTGGAAATAGAAGCATTCTTGTTTTAAAAGATTTGCAGCATTGGAAAAGAATACCACAGCTAAAGCTGCTTGCACCAAGAGTCAAGTGAAGAGCCTGCTTGTTCCTGCCAATTAAAATTTGTCATTTTCTTTTGTAAGCCTAACAAAGTCACTTCCATAGAGGTTTTATAGTGTTTTTCTTCCTCTGGGTCTCCAAGAAAAAGGAAGCTAAACACCTCACATTTACTTGGCACATGCAACATTTATTACAACTATTCTGCATGTTTTAAATTTGTCTGAGTTCCTTAAGAACATTTTAAAAGAGGAGAGACAAAATTATGGGACTGAACGAAATCCCAGGACAACAATTTAGAGGGTGTATTAAATGCACCTGAAATAATTTCTTGGATGCATTGCCTAAGAGATACATTTATTCCTGAACTTGCCTGCAGGAGGTTCCCAAGGCCTTGCATGAGAAGGAACATGTGCTCCTTTGGTGTCTTTTTAATGCAATGTCAGTAATATTGCGTGACCATCAGTATTCTAGTGTTTTTCTACATGTGCACTGTAAGTGAGTGAGAATACCAGGAATCCCCCTTCTTTTGCCTCTGAGCTTCCTCGGCTATTGTGTTTCTATGACCCCTCTCCCCAGCTAAAAATAAAAAGAGAACAGAAAAAGAGTACAGCATCACTGAAGAACCCAAGTTATAAGACTCATACATCTATAGTGCTTTTTAAATGTTTTGAGGCATCTTGAAAATGTATAACCAAAAAAAAATTAGTTAGACAAAACAGCATTTAGAGAAACCAGACAGCCAAGAATAGCCAGTTGAACCACAATCTCATGATATTTTCTGTAAAGTGAATTAAGGAACAGTAATGTGGTTTTTTACATCTCTTGGTAATACAGTAAATCTTTCTAGTTAGAGCTGGAAAAAAAGTATCACACACAAGTATCAACCTCGTATGTATTAAGAAAAAGAATATTCAGAACAGAACATCACCTCCATTCAGCTCTAAATGACTAACAGCAGGACTCTAGGATTGGCATAAGAATCAATGTATTATTTAAATTGATTTTTTTTTCTATAAAGGCTTTGAAATTATGCTCCCATCACATTACTGGCATAAATTTCAGTTTTATTACATCTATCTTAAGATGTGACAAAACAGTTCTTGTAAGCATATTAACAATGTATATTCCTATACAAACCACGTTTATTCATTTATAGCGCAATCTGTCCAGGTCTTTCACCTCCATATTGGCCAAGTTCCATAGATAGCCTTGCAGTATGGTAAAGAAACATGTTCAATTTTTCCCTCACAGATAACTAAAAATTTAATAATGTGTAAAATGAAGTGTAAAAATCAAAGGAAACACCCAGAAAACTAGACATTTCAATTGATACTAAACTCAATTCTCAAGTTTTGCCACCCACACAATACCTGAAAAAGAGTCTGCCTCCTTGAGATCAGTGGCCTCTGGGCTTGTGCCAGCATGCAATCAAAATTCTCATTTACTTCTAGCACTTAATTTGAAAATAAAGGTATGAATTCTAGCATTTAATAATCTTCCTATGATTGCTAATAAATCTTTATATTATTCATTCTTAATCAGCTTCAGAAGTTAGAACATTTTCTGCACAATTGCTTCTCTTACTTCAATAAAAAATAATCAATACATGTTTCCATTCTCTTTCTCCTATTTGCTGCTCCAGTTAGTCTGCTCTGTCCTCTGTTTTTATTAAGTTTTGCTTTATTTCTGAGATTGGATTCACAGGCTTAGCAAATGATGAGGCTGTCTCTTGTTTCAGATCCTTAATTTCCCTCCTAAATTATCTGGCAGACCCTGGGGTGCTGGAGTGGTCCAATGTATCTTTTTCCTGCTGTTTTTCATTTTTTCCATTACTTTGAATTAAAAAGTAAAAGTTTTCTCACTAATTATGTTGTTTTATTAACTACATTGATGTCTCAGCTTTTCTCTGATGACTACCACCTTTCATTAAAAAGTAGGGCCTGATTTTTAAGGCTTATACACAGGCCAGACACTTAAATGTCTTTGAGCCTTGAAGCTTCACTGGATACATTCAGCACCGCATCAAGTCACATAAACCTGGTCTATCTGCAGAAAGAAATACAGCTCTCCCTCGACCTGACCCACATTTACATCACAAAAATTGAAGGTCTCATTTTTTGTGATATGCACCCATGCTACCCCAAAGATTTATTTGAATTCCAACATCTGAAACACACTTTGTTCAGATTCCACTGTTCAAGGACTGTGCTACTGTCTAGTGTAATATCACAACTGCACAGTCTCATGGTGTGGAGAACATGTAGGAAACATCACAGGTTCAAACATAAATCTCAGTCCTTGATCTCCTACCCTGTCCGTCAGGCATCAGCAGGGAACCATTTTCAAGGCAACCGAAGCATTTGCATGCTCCCCCTGCTACTGCCAAAGAGCTTCTCACCTCTGCTAATGTCTAAGTAACATTTGTCCTCCTCTGTGGAAGGAAAGCAGGAAACCACCAAAAACATTACCTGCAGGGTCATCCATTCACTCAAGTAAAGTGTCTGCGTGAAAAGCTGAATTTGCAGCTATCTCTGTCCATCATCTGTGCCTATCATCTGCTCCAGTAATAAACAAATGAAAGGAAGAATCCCTAGAATTTCCTAAACATTAACATGTAGACTAGAAGCCAGTGTAAAGATAAAATAAGAAAATCCCCAAGTTTTCTTAGGCAAGCTGTTTAACAAGAGAGAAAGTGAAGAAAGTCACCAGCTGTTAATTTTCAAAGTCATAGAAGAGTGTACCAGATTTATTTTTCTGCTATTGCAATGGTTACTTGCCCTTTCTTTCTCTTACTATCCTCTTCAGAACTAAGAAATTACTGGGCCAAATTACTTTACTAAGGAATGGGTTCCAGTGCCTTTATCAATATGCCATTCCTTTCCTCCATTCTTCTGTTTATTCATTCAACTTTTCTCCCTGGAAGTAAGTCAAGAGATGGCACCTCATCTCTAATCTTTTGTGGAGTTGCAATCACCTCTTTTGAAGATGCTGCCAAATCTGTGTCCCTTTTGTATGTAGAGGGTTTTTTCTGATCGACACTCATTTTGAATGCAGAGGGTTAGCAGAAGAAACAAGTTACTTGAAACAGTGTTCCAGAGGTATCTGAATGGCTGCTGGGCCGGGGTTTCCCAGCCTGCAAGGTAAGAAGTTCATCCAAATTGGTTTGAGGTTGTTTTTAAAAAAAGCAGTGCAGGAAAATGTAGCTAACTTTTTTTTTTTAAATGTGATACGTAAAAAAAAAAAACACTGTAAAAGAAAGATGGGAGGAGGAGAGGAGTTTCCCCATACTGTAGTTCAGACATACCATAACCTACAGAAGAGGCAGACAGACCTGTGTCTCTGAACACAGGCTGCCTCTCCCCATGCCATGGTCATTACAGCACCAAGAGATAAAACCAATCATGTAAGTAAAACATTTGTAACATAAAGATCTTATTTTCCATTTAAGCTTGCTATTTTCACTTGCTTCAACTTCAATTCTGACTGCTGTTTATGTTCTGTTTTAATATGGTACAAAAGATTTATTTTATTGCCACCATTTTCTCTTGCCTGCAGTGGGGTACCTGGTACCCTGACACATGCTGTGGTGAATTCTTCCATTGTATCAGAGTGGAGGTTTGTCCTTTCTTCCAGCTCTTCTCATCATGCTATGCTTAGACTCTTGTCTGCCTTTTCAAATGCTCAGACAATTGTCACATCAGGGAATGAAAATTAAATTTCTGACTAATGGGTACTGTGACAGCATAATTATCTCATGGCAGGAAGCCTTATATACTTATTATCCATACAGGTATAAAGTTACAGAAAAGCAAAATCCTGCTAAGGAGAAAACCTAAGGTTCTGCCTTCTGCAAAAAGGACTTGGAGGGCAGGAGAAGGATCCCTTCAGAGTTATTTAGCCTTGGCTATCTCAGGAGACTAGGAGAATAGTCTCGTTCTTTGTATTCATCCAGGAGGAATGTCTGATTTTCTTTATATTCCTTCATTTCTGATTGTCTGATGTTTGTGTATCCATAAATTGGGTCCAAATAACGTACTCTCTTGCACCTCTGACCCTGAGGACCCTCTCTGGGCAGATCTGACATCCTTGTATTAGCTAAAGGTAGACCCTAACCTATGATCAGAATATATATAATATGGGAAGTGTATTTGAAGCATCCCTAAGGCAACCCGCTTGGAGCTCACTCAGAGATACTATTCAAAGATGAGGAGGTTTATGTTATCTTTTCAGTGTTAGCCTAATGGTTAAAACACCTACCAAACAAATGGGATATATAATCCCACAGCAGCACTTTCCAGATTAGAAGGATACTGAAGAGGAAGGTTTTGAAACACATTGATTAAGGGACCAGGAATACAAGATTCACAGGACCAGGTAATGAAAAATTTAAATGGAGTGTAAATCTGCTCAAGGATTTACAAGTTGAAGAGGACAGAGCAGGTGCCTTGGCTCTCTTCCAGAATATTTCTTGATTTTATCCAGTGCATATGCAATTTAAAATGCATAACTTTCCTAAGAAAGCAGATGAAAAGGTGTTAAACAGAATTACCCTCATAACTTCTACAGCATTAGATAATGAAGGAAGTAGTAAAAGTAACAGTTCTAAATGTGCACTCATTGTGATTTTATACGGCTTTCTCCTTTTAAGAAGGAATGAACAACAGCCAATATATTTATTTTGCTGAGAAAAATTCTTTAATAAATTAAAACAAGTGCAGAAGACAAAGGTGGATACTATTGAGATAAATGTTATTTTTCAGAAAACTTCTGTAACCAAATTTAAGAAAAGTCTTCCAAAAAATGACAGTAAGAAATTTGAAAACTGAAAATTTTTGAAAAATTCTTAGACATGCTGTTCAGCTACTAAAAATCCCCACTGGAATACATGGGTTTGAAATATTTCAAGTGGAATGTTGAAGAAGAAAGAAATGCAAATGTCTTCTAAATTCTCTGGTTCTATTCCTGTATCTTCAATCTGATAAATAAATTAATAAATATTTAATGCATAAGTTATTCTTTATTTAGTACAATAAAGGAAATGTAAATGTCTGAAGAGAGCAATGCACATGATTATCTCGACAATGACAGAAAATATTATATTAAAGGAGTGCAATGTGACCAGCTTCAAACAGCCCTCTGGGGAATGGAGTAGGTTAGTGCATGTTCATAGACGAAAAGTTAGGAAAACATCTGAGCCTGGTTGACATGAGCAGCAACAGCAAAGCCATGCCCTTCCAAGGTACACTGCAGCTCTCTGTTATGCCATGTGCTCTCTTCTGTGCGCCAAAATTTTACTCATGTCACTGAAGTTCCTCACAAATAAATCTAAAACAAATACATGTGGCCCACAGATCTCATCAAAGAATTTTGCTTTACACTTGGAAAAACAAAAAAGCATCCACATAATACATACAAGATAGAAAGCATCTTTGTTATTTCTGCCAGTTGAATTCTAAATGCATATTTTAAACTGCTAAGGAATATGCATGTTTTGAATTGCTAAGGAAAACATTTTTAGACTAACGATAGTAAGCTGCTAGTCAGAAGCCAGGATAATTAATTTAGAGGGCATAAAAGTATATCAATAGCAGACAAAGTAAACAATAGTTTACAAGACCCCTAATAAAAATACATGCAAAATTTTCAAATCTAAAACATGTGCCAGAAAGACATGCACTTCTCACATTTCATAATACCCACGTCATGTTGAAAACAAATAATGAAATCTAAAACTGGACATTTTTGAAATAATTTACATAGTACTCCCATGATAAGTGAAGATCAAGTAGAATAATTAATCATCCTTTCTGAGCCAAAAGAGATAGGACCAGCCACAAAGATATGCAGGAATAATGAAGAATTAACTCTAGTTTTATCAGGAAATTCACAGTCTACTTAGAGAAAATGTTGCCTTTAGTCACAGAAATGTATGAATAATAATGAGAACTAAAACACTATAAATAATCACTCTCATTGGCATAAAAGGAAGACCCAGATATTACCAAATGTTATAGGAGATTTACTTGGTATAGGTTTGTTTAGACAGTCTCAGCTCTTCATTGAGGTAGCTGATATGCTGAAGGAACAATAGAATGACAGTGGCTAAGGTAGAGTGTGGAGGGACATAGCTCATCAGATCCTGGACCTGTTCTTATTCATCTCCCCATCTCATATCAAATACATGCTGGGTTATCAAGGGACTGGGAAAGAAAGTTGTCCATGTTTTCTTAAAGTGAACCTGAGAGTATTTTGGAGGGCCTGAGGACAGCCAGGAGTCACAAAGCTAGAGAGACTGAACAGTGGGGACTTCTCTTCTGCTGCTAACTTGCTGTGGCAGATCTTTTTGTCCAAGATCTTAGAGGAACCAATTAACTGACTCTTTTCATACCAAATTCCAAGAGAAAACAATAAAATTTAGGCATCTAAAATGTTTTATGAGATCTCAAAGCTTTTTCAACCACCCACAGTCTGTATGTGGAGCTGAAAGACCTGTATGAAGGAGATAAGAATGCCTCAAGAAGCAGGCTAAGACAAATGCCTCATGTGCTAAAAAGATCCTAACTGGTTATATAGCATTGGATTCCTTCACAGGAAGAGGTGCTAAGTAAACATAAGGTATATTCTCACAGACAAGGAGTTACTTGCAAATGCATGTTGAAGGGAACGAGATACAACAATGTTGAGTCCATGGAATACCATAAAGGAAATTAATGCAAAAGCCAAAGGTTAGTCACATATTAAGGATATGTAAGACATCCTGTCAGAAAAATGCATGCAATGTGTAACAAAAACGGAAACAGAGAAATTGATTATCTATAATGTCCTAGTTCAGCAGGTGGGACCAGTTTATCACTGTGTGGGGGTGATGAAAGCTATGTATTCTACTCCCCTCTATTCATTCCCAAGAACAATAGACCATTTTCAGCAGCCCAGGGCACACTTGACCCCTCAGGGTGTGAGCTGGGTGTAAAGGACATCTGTGAGATAAGAGCTGTGATAACTCCCATCCAAGGAGTCGTTAGCACCTCCACACCCAGCCTGAGGAGGTGTGTCTGCTAATGGGCCATCAACGATTTCTGAATACCCCACGACTCACAGAGTTCATCACCCATTGTGTGACTCCTCACCCTGGGGGAGGGACTGGGTGCTCCGTGAGGGTACATAAGCAGGGGGTAAGAAGACCTCAGGGACCACTCATTGGATCCAGAGGAGCAGAAGAACCTCAACAGGAGGAGATCATCACTTTCAACCAGCTTGTGACCACCACTCTCGACCAGACTGGGACCATCATCTACACCAACAGGTTTCTCACTTCCTTCTATTTTGGAGTTGGGGGAACCAAGTGGGGTTTGTACCCCAGGGTGCTGGGTCATACTGGGTTTTGTGGGTTAAAACCAATTACTCCTTGTGCCATTGTACTTAGTGTAATTTCATTATTAAATTGTAACTGACTTATAATCTCTTTTGCATTGAGTTCATTTGTCCCGCCAGTTTACCTTTAAACCAGCACATATAAGAACTTAAAAGTTGTACTGAGCCTTCAATGGGTCACATATTCCCCAGGAATAGCTAGGAAGTCCAAACTTTTGTGAGCCAATATTATACCCTTTCCAAAAATAACAATATATGCAAAACCCAACTTTTTCCTTAATGTTCTGTAATGGTTCATGAGGATCCCAATCTATCCAGCATTCTGGCACCAAAACATTTACTTAAAGCACTTCTGCTGCTCCAAGACTGCTGTCACACATCCATCCCTTAAAGGTGCTTACTCTCATCATCAAATAATGATGCTTACCTGTCCCAGATATGTTTTATTTTGCCCTTCAGACCCATATGGCATGACCTGACCAATGAAAATAAGAAAGCAAGAGCTATGAGAACAACAAATCCCTATAAAGTCATTCTGATACTCCTTTCTCTCAGAAGTATGGCAATCCATAATTCATCCCGGTGATTCACAATGATCAGGGTACAAAATGCTACAGACTAATTTGAATTCCCTTTCCAAAGAAGGATCACAAGTTAGGTCTGCCTAGATTTGGGGATCTGTGCTTAAGAGATAGCCCCAAATCCCTGCCTAAGAGACAGAATTAGACCAGACTTTTCTTGGTTTGGTCAGCACTTTAACCACAGCTCCAAATGCTGCCGTATTCAGACAATGCTTCAGATCACAAGACGTGATCTCCTGCTCTAACAGGCAGCCATGAAAATCCAAGAGAGGTGTGTTTCTTGTAAAATTAAATTATGCCTGGATAATCTGCCGGAGTTTTTCCTCCACCAACAGGGTATGTTCCAGAGAAGATTAAGCCAAAACTCAGAATCAAATATTCTGATTAACCTGAAAAGCCCTTTATAAAGCCATGTGAATTATGCCTTCTGACACACCTTTTTTAATGCTTTTGTATTACTTCTGTGTAACCCTATTAAAGTCCAGTCTTCCATCATATCCTCCAAAAAAAGGTTCTACCATAAGACAAGGAAAAAACTGTAGTTGCATCATGGCCATCTGTTCATTCTTTTAAAAAACTTGATAACTAATATCTGAAGCAAAGGAAGAGTTACAAGGTAAAATTCTTCTCTTCTGTTTCAGCTTTAACTGAAGCACTCCAACTTCAAACAATGGCTCTTGTCTGTATTACAGATGCCATTACCTCATCTTCCTGTGGAATAAAAATGGCCTGCTCATGTCCTTTAGAACTCCCAGGTTGTTTTGCAGAATCTGCTGGTGTTCTTGGACAGTTTCAGAACAACCTTCTTCCATTAACTTGGAAGTTTTCTCATACCCTGGAGTGCCCCTGTATTTTGATATTTTCTGTTTTGTATCTTTGACCATGGAGATGGAAAGTGTTTTCATCTGCAAGACTAAAATAAAAATCAGTTAAAAGATACCAGGCTGCTTCTGTAGAAGCAACTTTAACTGAAAAATTGTGGTGGTCTTAAAAAAGACTGTGAGGGTGGGCCTAGCCATGGTTTTCTATCACTATTTTACTTAAATAGTTTATTCCTGTCCCTTGACACTGACACAAGGACTATCTTCTATGCTAGTTTTCAGATGGAATTTGAAAGAAATAATCCCATTTCAGATGATTTGCTGAATTGAGTTCTTACCAATATAAATGACAGATTTTGAACTCACACACCCCTTGAAAGCATGTATCTTCTCTGTTTCTTATCAAATGGAGTGGCTACATGGAAAACAAAAAACAGGACAAAGGATCCCTATATACAGGATGCATTAGTTTGTCAGAGATCCATTATCACAGACAAATGATGCTTTGGGTGAGTTTTTTTTTTGGTCTATGTCCATAACAGCTGATGCTGTGAGGGACCCCAGAAAAGCAGGACTCTGAGACAAGTTGGTGAGGGATAAGATAAAAAGTGAAAGTCCTTTAATATCAGGCCTGGGACCTACAGGAATACATATCGACGCGCACCCCCGAACACTGGTTTCTATGGTTTTTATGATATGGTCCACCCAATCTGCAGTTCGCACATCTCTCGGTCCAGCCCAATCCCTGTCCCTGGTCATGCCTCCTCAGGATTTGAGTCAAGTGTCTCTTTTCATCATTTTCCCCTTCCTCAGCACACATAGGGCCTTTGGAGCTTTTCCAATGTTCTTAGACCCAAGGTTGATGGCTCATGTTTCTGTTTCATTCTGCAGGCCTTTCTGATAGTCTTCAGTTTTCTGCCTTGAAGAGAGTGTAAATGCTAAAAGAATTTGAGCTACTGATAAATGGCAGAGTTTGGCATGCATAAACATTGAACTTAAGATGTTAGAAATATTATCACTCTAAATCTTCATTTTGCTACAGTTACAAGTACTTCTAAAATTTATAAAAATGAGAAAATAAAAAAATCAAAAACCCTTTAGGCATCACGGCACAGATACCAATAGACACAAAGAGCGTCAAACTCTAGAATAATCCAGACAGAAGATAAGCATTAAGAATTTTCTATTTATGATGCTTTAATTGCTGTTTTGCTTAGATTATTGAACCATCAAATTAGTATAATTGAAGGTGACAAATATATTATATTCTTCCGTGAATTAATTTGGACTCCCAAATATATCACAAATTAACCTTTGCCTATATTACCAGTTTTATTTCGCTTAAATATTCAGTACTTATTTAGAATAACAATATATTTTATATTAGGTAATGTATAGCCTTTGAGTTTATTTTAAAACCACTATAAGAACAAAACCATTTCTGTAACTCTAATTTTTTTAGCATATCTGGATACTAATTCCTTCCAATCACAGAGGTATTTACAAAAAGCAAAGCTAGTATTTTTCCACCAATTATGCCATTCTTAAATTAACAAAATGGAAGACAGATTATATTAAATAAAATCTAGGCTTATGAATAGCCCTATATAGAATTATTTTAAGCCAGAATAATTGTCACTATCAATTCCAGTTTGGTTTCTAAATGAAAGTAGTTCTGATATAGATCTCGAATTTTTTCTGAAAGAATAGTCCCTAATTCAATATTTTTATCAGTATATATAATGTGACCATGCCTCAGTAAGTCAGGCCTCAGTTTGGCCAGGCCTATAGCTATTACAGCCAATTTACCATTAGCACTTTATTATTAATAATGGAAAGATATTACCTTTCTTGCAACCTGGAACTGCTATATAGTATTTTGATCACCACTTGCAAGTAAGGTAGCCTAAATCTTAATGTACAACCTTCTCCTAACAGAACATATTTGCAATCGGAAGCCTTCAGTCTCAGGGATAAGACTAGCTTTGTTTTCTTGAAGACATTCAAGATATTGGTAAATAATTACATCATAAATTAATGTTTCTCAACATTTTCTGTGGGCATCATTTAAAAGTAACCCAAGAATCTTTATCACTTCATATATATACATATATATATATATATATATATATTATTCATTTTAACAAAATTAGAGCTTTTTCATTACTAAGGAGTTATCTGTGAAGGTGGTACATTTTTCCTTTGCACTGTATGTTGGGATTTCCAAAATAACTGCTTAGGCATCAAGGTCTTTCACTAGTAGAGGACATGTATAAAAATTGTAAAGGACAAACTGGATAAAAGTTGTTCTATGCCTTTTTAATATTATCTCTGTTATGAATGTTATTGAAATTGCTGTTTCAAACAGAAATCATATAAGCTAAAGATAAAACTACTAATACCTCTTATGTTTCTAGCACCCATAGGTAAGGAATGCTGTTCAAACAACCACCTACCTTTCATCTTTATTTGTGGTAAATTTTAAATGAACAAAAGAAACTCCTTTTTAAAGCTGATTGTGGAAAAGGTACTTCTAAAGAAGCTGTAGGAACTGCAAGGTGTGTGATGGCAACCCTGTTTAGACTTCTTCATCTAGTGTAGTTGTGACTCATCAGAAGTTTGTTCATTAAGATTGTGTGTGTAATTCCAGTTCAGTATATATACTCATATGACTCTTCCCTACGTTTCTTCTATTCTTAACTAGGTGAATAGATGGCAAATCTGCAGGATGAGCATTGGCAACTTAAATACATCAGCAGGGTGTTCTTGAAGCAGAAGATTGCTGCATAGTAGGTTGCATTAGCCGGAAGGTCCAGAAAAGTAGTTCTTCCTCTCTATTCAGTACATGTGAGACCACTTTTGGACAGTTGTGTTCACTTTGGGGTTCAGTATAAGACATTGACCTACCAGAGTGAGTCCAGCAAAGGCCACCAAGGTGGTCAGAGAGCTGGAACACAGGATGGCCAATGAGAGGTTGAGGAAGCTGGGCTTTATCAGCATTAAGAGAAGGCTTCAGGAAGAGATCTTACTGAAGTCTACAATTACCTAATCGTAAAATGTAGAACAGATAAATTCAGGCTTGTCTGAAAGGTGCACAACAACAGGATGAAAAGCAACAGAAACAAGGAAATTCCAACTTAATAGCAGAATATTTCTATTCTTCACCACTAATGAGGGTAATTAAACACTGGATCTTGCTGCTTAGAAAACTTAAGGAATCTCCTTCCCTGGAGATATTCAGAATTTGACTAGTCACAATCTTGAGCAATCTAGTTTGATTGGCCCTGCTTTGAACAGGGGTTTGATTAGACAGTACCCAGAGTTCCCTTCCAACTTACACTACTCTGTGGGTCTGTGAAGCGCAGAAAGCTGCATGCTGCATTTTGTGCACCTAAGAGGACTTGGCCATGTTGTCACAGTTGTGTAAATGTGTTTAAATGACTTCTGGACAGGATCTGGCATGCATCATTTAGGCAGGGAGTTACGGGTCCCAGAATATGGCCAGATAGGCACCTGCCTGTACATATATGTCTGTATATTCTTTATTAAGAGATACAAATCATTACTTCTACTTTCAAAATTATCTGCTTTGAAAAAGACATCATCCTTTTTCCAGTTGACTGGTTTTGTACTCCTATGAAATGTTAACATAACTCCCCATTCTGTTTGGTATGACAGGCTCTCAGTCCACACCTCTGCCCTGCATGTGATATCTATACATGTTTCACTTTCCCATTACTCTGTGGTTTAGTACCAGCTTGATCTCTCCTTCAGAAATGGAATATTCTTTCTTGTCTCAGATGAATGCTACCTATAAGCTCAGCTGCCTGACACCAAGCTAAAATTCCTCTACAGTCAGCAGAGAGAAAAAGGCCCCTCCAGAGGGTGATTCATCCTCACTTTTCTTGGAAACAAGGGTGGTAAATTTTTGAACATATGCAAATCCTCAGATATGTACTCTTTAGACACTATTTGTTTCTTTAGCTGTCTTCATTTGTGAAGCTTTCAGTGAGGCATAGAGCAGAAAAACCCAGAGATTTTTGGAACAATTAAGAGTAATTGTTAGTGTGACCTGCCGAGAAAGTCACCAAGAGCAAGAAAAAAAGGAGCTTTATGGCACTGGTTTCCTATATAAAAGGTGGAGGGAAAAAGACACATGAATTATTTTGATCTCTGAAAATTACAATTTTGTAGATGAAAGCTCCTTACCCAAGTACACCCTTACAAAAGGTACAGTATTTATGCAACATTTCAGTTACAAAGTCTCCTTCATTACACCCACAAATATAAGTCAGAAATTAATTCCTTCCCTTTTGCTCCTTTCCAAACCCTGCACCAGTAGCAGTAGTTTTCACAATTGTGACAAGATTGTTTTGCCAGTCTCACACATGAGGCTGCACAGTGGCATGAAGAGCCTGTTATCATCACCTCGTCCAGAACTGAACCTCTCCTGGATAAAGAAATCCACAGAGCTGTTGGGAGAACAGCAGGTCCCAAAAGCTGCAAATGGAAGCTTGTATGGCTGCAAGGCACAGGAATCAAGCTGTAAAAGAAAAATCAAGCATCTCCAATTGAAGAATGTCAACAGACAATTTTCACAGAATTTCAGAGAATACACTGAGTTGGAAGGGACCCATGAGGATCACAGAGTCCAACTCTTAAGTGAATGGGCCACACAGGGTCCCAACCCACAACCTTGGTGTTATTAGCAACTTGCTTTAGCTAACTGAGCTAATCTCAGGGCCTTTTACATCAGCTCTTGCTCTCACAGGTCTTCTGTTCTTCCCTCTGGCATTCTCTCCAAAGATTCAAGTTGTGTCAATTAATTTCAGATCAAGACCAGGAGTGTGCCAACAGCCTGCAGCTCCTGCTGAGTTCTTGCTGCATGATGAGGAACCCACTGATCCAGGAGGTGCTCCAGCCGCAGCGCTCCAGGCAGCTGACAGGTGTCAGCCCATACGGCCAGCACGTAGAGGCATATTGAAAAGAGAAACACTCATATCAATGTCAGCCGAGTCACCAGGGTGCCCAAGAATAACAAAAGAGGCATGTTAGAAACTCTCCTTGCTAGACAACTGCAAAGGAGTTTCTTCATGGAGTGACAGGAACCCAGTCTTTTTTAGAGATAGAGGACAAAAGGACAATGTGTCTCTCATCTTACTCTCCTCCTGCTTGGAAAAGAGAAGATAAACTCACTTCCTTGTATATTTCTTGGCACCTCTGTAAATAAAAGACTACCATTAGCAGTTTTCATCAGACATCATCTGTGTGTCAAAATTGTTTAGGGTATGACTGAAATCGTCTCTTCAGAGAGCATGCAGGCAAGAAAAAGCTGCCTTTGATTTATTAAAGATGAACTATCAGTGCTGTAGAAGGCAGAATTGGAATGCACACACACATCATGAGAGCAGGGCAGGATGAATACGGCCCTCACATTTATATATAAAGTTCAGTTCATAGCCTTTCCTGTTTATTAGCTTGTCAACATTCATGCAGTCACAGTACATCTACACTGATATTTTTTTGACTTTACTTGTGTGTTATTTGCTCATGATTGTGCCAGTTTAGATACAGAGTGCTTTCCTGTCTGTATGAAGCATTTTGACTTGGGAATTAAATCTTGTGGATAAATAAAGTATGAAAAGGAACATATGAAAAAAAAACACGTCTATTTTAGTTCAATGAAAGGCAGGGTGAGATTAACAAGAATTCAAGGACAAAAAGAAAGGGGTTCCAGCATCCAGAGCTGTGCCATGGTTGCACAGGAACTGATGGAGGTACCACCTTCAAACTACTAAATGTAGTCCTCAGCTGAAGGCAAATACAACAACCACCTATATCCCAGTCATTCCTGCACAGAAGCCATTAACAGGTATGACACCAGTGTTGGGGAATGTGGTACGCTGTAGCTATTGAGCAGGTAATGCCTACAAGCATTGCCCTGCTCTCCCTCTTAATTGTTGTGAGTGTGTTAAGCCCTGAGAGCTGATGCAGAACTGGTGTTCTAAGGCAGTGCTGTGCTAAAGGTGCTGTCGGTATCTCAGGTATAAAAATTCAGACCACATTAAGAGGTGCTGGGGCCTCATTGCTCTCCACCAGCTCCTACTTCCCACCACAGTCTAACATCTAGAATTAACCTACTGGGCAAAGCAGTTCTCTTCAAAAGAGCAGGAGATAACTGTGGAATATAAAATACAAACAACACAGCCAAAAGAAACAGTCAGACCTAGTTCTTTGTGTAAAGAGGTACTTAAAACATTATTGTTTCATATTCGTGGCAAATGACACAGGAGAAAATATAAAGATGATCTTGGTGCAAGACTGTCTTTTATGCTCCTTATTTCCCCAAGTGAAGGCTGTTCTTTTCTTTCATACAGCTCTCAGAAGCTCTCAGTTATTAAATCAACCAAAATGAAATAATCTTCAGAAGCCAAGAGAGAAGCATTTCACTGTGGAAGACAGTTGTTGGACAGCTTTGGTTTGGTTTTGTTTTCCATGCAGCACATTATGAAATGCATATTATCAGCAGCCGGGGTCCCCTGCGTCCTGTTCTGCCCTGCTGTTATGAAGAGCCATGTGCTCTCACTATCAGATGCAGTGCAGAAGCAAGTATTTGCTCATTTGTTGTCTGTCAGGCTCCATGCAATTCCCCATGGAGATGGAGGGGGGCCACAGGCTTGTCAGTGATGGCAGCACCTGCCAGGCTAAAAGGCTTTTCAAAGCAAGTGTTTGAGGGGAAACAGTTGACTGTTAGGAAGACAGTTTGACTCTGTGGAACATGTCCCTCAGCAGATGTCTGCAGCTGCCCATGCTACCCTCAGGCAGGGTGACTGGCAGACACAGTGACAGCCTGCCCTTCTGCATCAATGTTTCATGCAGTTCAAGCTTCAGCCTAACCCTCATGGAGCTTAGGGACAGTTCTGGCAGAGCAAGACACCATCATAGCTCTGAGTAGTTTTCTCTTTCTAAATAATCACCATCAGGCTGCTACTTCTTTTTGTGCCAAATGGCACCATGCTGCAAAAAAGCAGATTGAGACCGTGCCAAAGTACAGCAGTCCCTATAACCCTGAGCCTTCCCTCACAATGGTTTATATCTCCTATTCCCTCTGGTAGGCAAAAGGAGCAATGTCCTTTGAAATCGGTCAACCAACCATGTGGCTCCAGTATAAATCTGTTTTTAATATATTTTTGAGGTGGTTGGAAGGGTTTGCAGCACTTCCTGAGCCAGTCAGATCTACCTCCCATTTTACTGCTCACAGTCCAGCATTCAGCTTTACGCCTTGTTCAGTTGTTCATCTGGCAGGAAAATGAGCTAGCGTGGCACACAACACAGCAGAGCACCAAAGGGCAACAGGAAAAATTACACACATTTCTTCCCAGTGGGCATCGGAGCCCATTGATGTGAAGTCTCCTGGCGACAGAGCGTTCTCTGCCCTAAAGATAATCTTTGACATGCAACACAGTAACCCTTGGCTCAAACCAGGTAATTAGCTGTAGCAATAGAAAATCGGCTGGAACAAGCCACCTTCAATCCATTTCCCTCATGGAAGTGTCAGGCTGGTAAGGCAAAAGCCTCTAAGCAAGGGAAACCGAGACAGAGCCATTTCCAAGCTGTCTCTTCTAGATGGTATTCTGAGTAACTATGGAAATTTAAAAACTGTTACCTGCCAGTAGCAAACTGGCTCTCCTTACAGGCACCAAATGTATCATATAAGGTGGCTCCAGCCCAAACCACAGAAACTTGCTGTGTCAGCACATTAGTATTTGTGTTTTGGCAGGAAAGTGTAGGTTCTGGGGGTAATTAGCAATAATGGTGCTCAGCTTTAGACCATTTGAACTGAACATAGACATTCAGCCTAAATTAGCAGTGTAACTCAAGCTCAATATGGACAAAATAATCTTTCCCAAAGCTATCCCTCACTATCTCCTTTTTCTATGGTAGAGTTTAATGCAACCTGCCTGTCATGAAAACTTTCACCTCAAGACTACTTTCTGTACAGGTATCCTACTAGGTCTTCACCTCAACAATATTAGAATGTGTCTCTCCAATGTTCAGCTATGTGTTAACACCATGGTTTTCTGCATCTAACTTTTGAGTTTTTTCATTTCACAAATGCTTCTCATTTTACACTGCAAAAATATAATCTCTTCTGCCTCAACTGCAGCAACCATTTTCTGTCCAGTCTTACCCAAAGGACTACACAGTTTGACCTCTCCAATTTTATCACCCCACTTTTCTTTGACCTTTTCTGGCACACTGGGTGTCACTCAAATTACCTTAAACTCTCAAAGACCTGTTGCCTGCCACCACTATCCATTTGTCTTGCCTCAGTCAGCATTGAAATACATACTCCTTATTCTGTATTTCTGATGGCATGAACAGCCATAACAAAGACCCTGCAAAATCTGCCAGTTATAGGCATCTTTATGCCTTCTCATGCGCAGATCTTCCCATCTGAAGGGACCAAAAAACCTCAGAAAAGGAAAGTGCTGAAAAGCTGAGCTGCTTGTCCCTCGTTGAATCCCATAACCTCCACATGCTCAAGGGGCACTTTTAGAACAGCAGAGCACCAGTAGCTCCAGTAGGTAACTCTGGCTCTTGCCCTGTGCTGCTTCTTTTGTCAAAATTTTACACTACTGAAAGGGGTAAAGCTGACACTCCAGCAAAAAGAGCTGATTTAACTGAATGAGAGGGCAGTGCCAACTGCACGGTGGTAGTCCAACCTTTTGCATCCACCAACAATCTCAAGCATAATTTGAGTAGAACTTGAAAACCCTAAAGTTTCTAGGAAAAAAGCTTAATTGAAAAATTTGCCATGCCTGATAGCAATATTGCAGATGACACCAGAATGTAGCTTGTGTGGAAGGCATGGGTTTTTAATGTTTGACATTTTTCTCTCCTGTTGTTCTTCCAAATTATCTTTTTTGAAATATATATCTTAAGGTAGCAATGCACTCTCAATACATGGCTTGGAGAATGTCATGCCAGAAACGGGCTGATGAAGAAAAGCAGCCATCCACTGAGAATGCCTAAACAACTGATGTTTTTAGTGTTGTTTGAATGTACTGAATGTAAAACTGCAAAGTCACTGTCTTCTTCCCAGAAGCCCTCTGCCAGGCCAGGGGGCTGGGACACAGATAGTGATCTGGAACCCTCTCCCATTGAATGTAAATCCCCTTACTCTTATTGGCCTGAAGCCAGACTTCCCCCTGTCCCTTATTGGAGCATATATATCCCCCCAAGTCCTTTATAAACCTGTCCCCCTGAATAAACTGCCTCTTTGTTCCTGCCCTAACCTGTGCCTCCTGCGTGTCCTTTCAGGGGGGCTCTCAGGGAGCACATGGTTGGGCTTAGACATTGAGCACACACTTCTCCTGGGTTAATGGACTGAGAATCCTAAACCAGGCAGAAGCACCATACCGTTGCAGATTCCTTCGGCACACAGCATCAACGAGGCTACAAGAACCACACCACCATATCTTAAAACTTTTATGTTTCCCTGATGAATGTTTAACTTATATTTGATAGCCTGATAATGTTGAGCATTTTCTATGCAGTTGCTCTTTGTTCAGCTTTGTTTCAGTGCTCCTATTCTAGTCACTTCATCAGCACAAAGGTAGCTAATGAGTGGCATTACAGTTCATAGCTCACAGACACAACTGAGAGCCATTCCTAGATTTTTGCTACTAGTCATTTTACATAATGCATGTACCTCACCAGCAATCATCATTTCAGCAAAGTTTCCAGTAGGCAGGCAAAACCTGACTTGCTTGTGCCAACTCCTTGGGTTTGTGCTTACCTTCTCAGAACTGTCCCCAGTTTTCTGTTTGCGTTTCCCCACTTGTGAACAGCATGCACCTTGTACAGCATCGATAACCCTGTATGACATTCTCAGAAAGTGTATTATGAGAGATGACAACAGGTAGACCATGAATATTTACTTGAGAAAATAGCAGACTGACTTTTAGAAAGGTTTTGTTCCTCCACTGGTCTGCAACAACTGCATCCATAATTTCAGCATCCTTACCTTCAACATTGATCTATTTTAACCAAAGGGAGAATATTTTCAGCGTTTCAATGTAATGTACAGATGTGCTCCATGAACCTAAAGATACCCATAAAACTCCTCCCTATCCACTAGCTACCATCAGGAGTCACACAATGCACCCAGTGCAAGGTGATGGCCCATAAAGAAGAGTCATTATAAATGCAGTTTTATGGTGGAAAAAGAGCTTGAGCTCCTGAAATGCAGCATCTATAGCATTGAACCAAACAAAGATCAATGCTGACCTCACCTAAACAAAAAGCTCTGAGCAAGTTCAAGAGTCCAAATGTATCAGTTCAGTGGCCAAACTAGTTCATTACAACTTCTCAAAATGGAAATGGTTACAGTATAAAAGTTATTTTCAGCAGTTATTACATATCGCTAACTGTAAATTAAATACTACACTCAGCTCTTTCAGTAGGTGGCAGAATACATCATTACTAGTGGTACATCTCACCTAACAAATCCTAATACTGTTGATCCTCAGTCCAGTTAGATCAGGATACCAAAGATGTAAGTGTGCCAAACTAAAACCTTAATTCTATAAAAATTCTTCGGTGTTGACTTTTGAACTCTTCCGAAAATGGGATCCTGAAATAACAGTTGAAAACATAGCCTTGAAACTTTTAAACCATATTGTCATACAAGACTCAGATTTTGCAGTAAACATCATGTATAAAATAGCTTTAAAAGAGAAATTACATAGCAATAACTTTCTACCAATCCAGACATAAACTAAAAAGTGACAAAATGGATTGGATCACGTCGAGCACAAAGAAATTTCTGTCAGTGCTACAACTTGATTGAGTAGAGCCATAAAGCTCAGAAATTATGAACACCATTGTAAGTCTTTCTAGTGCATCTTTACAATAAGCTCTAAATAGTACTCTTTTCATAGCTTATGACCTTTTTTTTTTTTTGGCTAAAGTCTGTGGCCAAAACACTAGTATATTATTTAAAATGTTTTTATATGAATTTGAGCCTGATTGGAGTCTGATTGGAATATGATTGGAGTACACAGGGGTTTTTTTAGCATCAGGTGATTAACTCTATGGACAAGTCTTCAGGTATGCCAGAAACAGGCAAACATTGTTAAGTATTTCTTTAAAGATATAATTACCACAACTGCCACTCTTCAACTGAATCCAAATCAGGAAAAAAAAAAAAACAACAAAAAAAAACCCCAAACAAAAGAACAGATTGCTGCTGCTATTTAATTGCTGGATTGTGTTTCCTGCTGGCTTCAGTAGGTTTTCATCATTTAAAGTATTTGTTAATAGTTTAAGAAATGCAGAGATTCTTTTCTATGCCATGATCCAAGTAAAACCTCCATGAGCTCTTTGAAAAGAAAAATATATGTTAGGAAGTAAGGTCCCAAATGTAACAGAAAACCAAGAAACAGCAGAGAAATGTTACATTAGTATTGTTTTTTAGTCAGTGTAAAAGAAAAAAAAACAACACCAGAATGGATTAATGAGGATGTGCTAAGCTATAAATACTAAACATCAGCCCACGTTTCACTTGGGGAATTAACCATTTTCCTTTGTTTACAATTCTGCTTTCTCATTTACCTGAAATAATGTCGGTACCAAACCACCAATCCCAGCTGTTTACAGCTGCCAGAAGGTTGTTCATGATCAATGCTTTTTTCTTTTTTTTTTCTAAGAGTCAAGAAACTTCTGTATTAGTTACAGAATTAAAACCAGTTTATTTCTGTCTTTCTCTGCTAAGATTTCTTTTCTTCAAGTAAGAGTGAAAAAATGGGATGTGGGTACTCTGTCATTGCTTTATTTTTTTAATGCATCATATCAGACTGGATTATATGAGGTATCACTCAGATTAAATTTACTCTTGAGAGATGCAATAACTTTCAATCAAACCACAGGTACTCAGCGTCCTTCAGAAGCAGGTCTGTAATGTGGGATGAATGAATGAAAGAGAGCACAATCAGCTGGAGAAGAACCAATTAGTATTACTGGATGCAAAGAGCTATAGTCTTAGAAAAACTACTTTGATTAGCTGTATAACTCACAAATTGTGTGTGATCCCAGGAAAAGATATTTCTAACAATGTAGTTCTCAGGTGAAATTATGCCTGCTTTCCAGATTCAGATTCAAATGGCCCACACTCAGAAAGGCCTGAGTAGTGTCTTAATGTTACTATGATAGACATCAAGAATAACAAATAACCAGGAAAAAATCCCTAGCAAAAAGTGGTTAGTTGTCTTATTAAACAGTTTCCAAGCTGCTTCTGACTGGCTGCCTCTCACACACTGTATCTAGACACAGGTGAAGCTGGCAAGTAGGAAAAGTGAGGAGATGTCAAAGGTCAGTGTATGGACCCTACCTCAGGAGAGACACCCCGTGTGTTTAACTGTGCCTGCACATTGGCTAAAGCTCTTCCCACCAAGCATACAGACCATCTGTTCTCGTGTTCAAGGTCCTTCCAAGAGCAGGATGCATTTTAGTACCATTCCCACCACTGACCCCAAGTTGCTCTTCAATAAAGAAAGAAATCCCTGTATACTAAAAGAGTCCACCCCACCTAAAGGACCTGCCTAATTCTTAAACTGAAAGGGCCTGTTACTTATAAGGATTTTTGATCCCATAATTTCTGAGTTTGTCTCAGCTGATTACACATAAAGGCCAAATTAAAGCAACTGCGAAAGTTTCAGCTGTGGAGGAATAGCACACTTTGAAGTAGCTGTTTTCTGAAGTTGACACAAGGTAATTGTGAGGACTCTTTCTGCTTTGAGGAAAGGAAGGTGTTTTCAGAAAACTTTTCATCCCAAGCTAATACTTAATTGTTCATAAAAACATATGCTCAGTGATCCCACATTAGAGACTTTATGCTCAGGCTGTGGTTTTTAATGGTGTGTTAAGTGCTTGTGAAAATTGTAAATTTTATAGGGTCTGAACCATTATGAACCTCCATATTTGTCATCTGAAAAGAAAAAAGGTCATCATGTCTGCTTAATGAAATCGTCATATCCTCATATAAATCACAACACCTGCAAAATGGAGAATTTCGGGGCAATACACAAGGTGTCCACAATCTGCTGGGGGCCATTATTTTAGCACTGCTTTGTCACACTATCTGGTGCACTTTTGGATGATCCCAATGTTTTTGGCTTAAGCCTCGTGCCTGGTGAGAGACTTCATAGTTTTGATATTCTCAATTTTAAAACTGCTTCCTAAATTCTTTTTTGTATCTATTGATACTTAAATTACATCATCTGTGCTGGGCTGGAAAAAACAGTTCTGATAGGTTTTCTGAGTCAATTAAATTTTTAGTGTCTTGTATTATATATTTGACTCCTGCTTTTCTATACTCTACTAAATTTTTTTTTTGTTCTTTTAGCCTTAAAATCAATTTTCTTCCTTTAAGAAATGAAAAACACCTCTACACTCCATGTAACAACAAGTTGATGGATCTAAATATGAGTCAGCAAAAGATGAAATTAAGAATTATTAATTATTCAAACTAGATGTGACCTAAAATTTCTACTAAGACTTGACATGCTTACTCTTTAAAAAAAGAGCTGTGATCTGTATCCCTGGTGGTACAAGCATTAGGAACCTTGCAGAAATTTTTATGTATGCATAATTCTGTATGCAAGAGTATGCCATAGAATTTGCTGGAAATACATATTCATGTATAAAGTTAATAGAGCTACTCAGGAATGTAAATTTACTTATAGTCAGCATTGGTAGCAGGCCAGGAAGAAATTGATACGTATTCCAGTCCATATAATGACAACTTGCTCATCTAGTGCATATTCTATACTTCAGTACAGTATAGCTGAGTTACTTTTGACAAGAAGAAAGGATGTGAACCATAATTAGTCAGCACAAAATTAAGAAACGTTCCAAGAATGCTTTCATTTCTATTGCTTGGAATTTAGTGCTTGATTATATCTGTGCTGAATTTGGCGGGGGTAGAGTTCATTTTCTTTATGGTACCTGGTAGGGAGGTGTGTTTTGAATTTGAGCAGGAAACAGTGTTGGTAATACAGGGATGGTTTTGCTACTGCTGAGCTGTGCTTACACAGAGTCAAGGCCTTTTCTGCCTCTCACCTCATCCCACCAGCAAGAAGGAGCTGGGAGGCGACACAGCAGGGACAGCTGCTCTCAACTGATCACAGGGATATTCCATACCACATTGGATAGTGCTTAGCATATGAACTCAGAGAAAGAAGGAGGAAAGGGCAGACCTTTGAAGTGCTGGTGTTTGTCACCATCACATATGATGGAGCCCTTACAGGGATGGCTGAACACCTCCCTAACCATATGGGAAGTGATGAATTAATTCCTTGTCTTGCTTTCCTTATGTGTGAGACTTTTGCTTTACTTATTAAAATGCCTTTATCACAATCCACAAGTTTTCTCAGTTTTTCTCTTCCCATTCTCTCTCCCATCCCACTGGGGAGAGATAAGCAGGCAACTGTCTGGGGCTGTTGCCAGCTGGGGTTAAACTACAACAATATCATAAAACGGTTGTTGCCTCAACAGAGATTTAGGTTTTTATCAAACTAGTTTCTCTAAAAACAAACACAACTCACCTCCCTACAGTAAATCCTGGAGAATTCAGCAGGATGCACAGACAATAAGCTTCTGGAAGACAGAAATGATCTCTTGCTATACTGAGGACCTTCCAGTGCAAAAAAGCTGCCTATTAATGGAGTCTACAGTACAAATAATAAGTAATAAAAAGGAAAAAAAATTGAAAGCTATATAAGTTGCTTGTGAAGAAAATAGTGTGAGAATTATTTCTTATTGTACTTACAGGGATATAACTTTTTTTGCTCTGTGTCTTTATACTATAAAGAGATAGGTGCACTGTCTTGGGTTGAGCTGGCAAAACGCCAACTGCCCAAGTACAGAGAAAAGGTTCTTCTCCCCGCAACCAGCCAAAGGGAGAAGAAAGAGGGAGAGAGAAAAAAAACTTCAAAACTAGTTTATGCTGAAACTAACTACATGTATTTATACAGAAAAGAGAAAATTAAAAGGAAACTACAATATAACACACTCTTACACAAGTTTTATATAACAAGAAATAACTTCTCACTCCCTAATAAGCACAGATTTTACCATTCTGACTACAAATCATTCTAAAGAAAAGTCAATTCTCTAAAGACAAACTTAAGCAAAGAGAAGAACTAAGAACAAACATTTTACTTCTCTAAGATAACATGATGGTGAGCCGGTGCTGTGGGCTTGGGCCTCTCCATCCCTCCTGGGACAGCACGGTGCCTTCTCTGTACCTCAGCCAAGGTAGAACTGCCTAAGCCACTCCCACACACTGGATTTTACTCCTATTGAGATGATGTAAGATGGAGTGGAATACAAAATCATTGGCTAGAAGAAGTCAGCTGTCAGCTAGCTCGGCCCAGCTCAAGACAGCTGACAATTTCAAGCTCAAATCTGAGTTTTAAAGCCTAAATTTACGCCTACCTGGCTAAACTCCTAACATGCACACACCTTCTCTCTCTAAAATACCATCTTGTATTAAATTCTCTGTGTAGAGTCCAAGGCACTCACTTTCTGCAAGGTTAACATTTTACACCTCAATTCATGGTACCCACCTCTGTCTCTAATGAGCAAAACTCACTGAGCTAAAAATATCTCTTTCCATTGCTTAATAATTCCTTTTAACCAAAAAATGAGCAGCCTCAATTTCCATTGCAGGCAAAGAGGATGGGTATTCAGCACTTCCAGGAGACAGACATGGCAACTGATTATTCCTGAATGTTTGTATGTGTATGTAATAAGTACCATGCATGCAAAACACATCTTTTACTGACTTAAGAAAAGTTGCAGAAAACTCAGTACAAAGAAATCTGATCATGCTTACACACTATTCCATGCAAGAATTCAGGACTGTGCCTGCAAATCTATTAGCTCTAATAGGTTTTATGCATGCCTCTGCTGATCTAAGAATGAACCCTTCAATGATTGGAAGGGTGTTTTATAAGCTATTTTGCCAGCAGTTGAATACCATGTTATTTTTGTCCCAGGAGAATGCTATGACAATTTTGCTGAATGTTGTTTTAAAGTTAAAATGATGAGAGAAATCCAGTAGCCTTAACCTTTCTTTGTTGTAACCCCCACTTAAGTTCAACTGTCTGCAGTTAGGTAAAAGTAGAGATTACAAAAAGCAGAAATGGTCTTATAGACTCTAAAGCAACATGACTTCTGTAATTAAAGAGATATTACTGTGCTGTGTTAAAACTTTGTTTTAAATTCTGAAATAGCCTATGAATTTGCAAGACCCACTCCTTTTGCTCTTTTGGTAGACAAGCACAAATAGCTGCAGTTTGCCAGGCTTATCAAGTGAGACTGAGTGTTATGGGTTTAGCTAGATAGGTCTAAATTTAGGCTTCAGATTTCAGGCTAGGCCTGGGACTGTCAGTTGACTTGAGCTGGGCTGGGCCAGCTGACAGCTGACTGCTATGGCCAATAGTGTTCCATACCATATTCCAACATCATCTCGAAGTGTAGGAGCCGGTGTGGGAGTGGCTTGGTCAGTTCCCTCATGGCTGTGGTCCCAGAAGGACACGCCATGCTGCCTCAGGAGGGACGGGAGGCCCAGGCCTAGCACTGGCTTGCCACCATGTTATCTTAGGGAAGTAAAATATTTCTTAGTCTTTCTCTCTGCTTGGGTCTGTCTCTGGGGAATTCAGTTCTCTGGAGTGATTTGTAGTTAGAATGGTGGGATTTGTGTTCGAAGGAGAGTGGGGAATTATTTCTTGTTATTTCTAACTTGTGTAAGTGTATTATATTGTAGTTTTCTTTTAATTTTCTCTTTTCTGTATAAATATATATAGTTACTTTAAGTTTAAATGAGTTTCTAGGGTTTTTTTCCTTTCTCCCTTTTCTCAGCTGGAGGGAGAGAGGCTTTGACTCTGTATTGGGCAGTTGGCATTTTTTCAGCTCAGCCCAAGACACTGAGAAACATCTGTAGAGCACTGGTTTTGTAGCCTTAGAAAACGGTTGCTGCTGGTAAAATATGCAACATATGCCTGTTCAAAAATTCATTCTTATTTTTGTGTTTCTAGAAATGCTGTAAAGTTTACTCACCTACCCACAGACCAAATCCTCCCTCATGAACAATCGGTACACACTGTCAAGCAACATGAATCGGCCAAAGGCACAAATAATTAGTTAGCTTTTTGCAGCTAATCCATAATTCTGGATTCCAAGACTTAGGTTATGCTGCATCATGCTGTATTTTCCCTCATTTAAGCCACTGTCACAGTATTTGCCCACATGAAATACTTCCAGCACATCCATCACTCAGCCTATCATTGAATACAATTCTCAGTGAATTTTCCTGATGAACAATATTATCCTTCTCTCCTAGTAGTATTTCATTATTCACATTGTAAGTATATTCTTTGCTGGGCATATAGGACTTACTACTGGTGGACTGTTTCATTCCTACTTGTTTAAGAAATGTCACAAGCAAACCTCAAATACAGCTTACTAGAAAAAAAATTCTGCAAGAGGCACAAAGAGTCTTGGAAACTCCAGCTGTAAAAAGTAAAACATGATTTACTCAACTGGATAGCATTTCTCCCCATGTTGGGTGTGCTACAGTCAAAAGTCAACAGCTACCGTCGTAAAAGTTTTATTTTAGCTAAGTGAATAGATAAATGTAGTAAAATAATTTTTTCCAGTGCACCAGTGGGAGGTGGTAAACCAGTGCAAATAGGTACAAGAGAGCACAAAACAGTGATCATACAAGTTAGGGGGAACTCATTTGGAAAATGCAGAGACAGTCAGCACATATCAACGGTAATTTAAACTCCTTCAGTTCAGAGGAGTCCAGAGGTGCTGGGTGTGTTTCTTCCTATAAAGCATTGCACTCTGTTGCACAGACATAGCTTGTGTAGCATTTAATAAATCATCTGTGAGGTATAGTTCAAAATCCTTTGGGAAAGCAAAGCATTACTATTCAAAAAGGCTTTTGGAAGAATAAACACAGTAAAGATAACACCAATACTTAGCTACTAGGGAACAGAACACACCTAGATATGTGTGCCTAGAGGAGAGATGAGGTTCTCTTCTTTGCAAGCCATACATGGACCAGTGTTCTCTCTCTTATGGAGAATTGCACACTCCTTAGGAACAATCTGAAGGAACAAAGACCCCTCATTTCCAGGTGAACTCTCTGTGGAGTTATGTATCTTAGTCAGAGTCAGCCTTGTCTTCACACAAGACACCAGTACAATCCCCAGGCAAGAGAAGCTGCCAACACTGCTTGCAAGACAAACTCCATGGCTGGCAGCACAGGGTGAGTAGGAGGTAAGTCAGAAGGAGGCAAGTAAATACTCATAAGGCTGTGATATAGCTTCTGCTTGAGAAATCATTTTCCCCTCCCTACCTTGTTAAGCATCTCAGCTCTGAGTCGTTGCCATGGCAGATCGGGCTTGCTCAATATGCTCTTTCCTTATTTTGTGCCTTTCAAGCAATAGGGTTGGAGCTGACCATAATTATGCATCAAATCGAGTGTTTTGCACATTTAAGGCTGACTGTGACTACTTCGTGACTTATTGTGAATATGTCATCCTTATTTCCTCTAGAAAAACATGTTAACTATAAACATAGTTTGTAAATATGTATTACATGCAAAGGCAGATTACAGAAAGAAAAAGAGAGCACAAGACCTAACAACCCTTGGAATAAAAATAAATTATAGAAATGTGAACTGCCATTTAAGCAACACTATCTTAATCCATTTCATTAATAGTTGAGAAAATCTGACAACCATCTTAAGATCCAACTCTCTCTCCTTGGTTATTATGGCCACTAGCTTTCCCATTTGCCAGTCTACAAGGGAGATGCTGGTGCCCTAGCCATCCTGACACAAGCCCCTGTTGAATGCTCTTTTAAAATAAAGTTCTGGGACTCCCATCAGCCCCAGCTCCATGTCCCTTCCAGTTCCTCAGCAGCTCCTGCACTTGTCTCTTGGCTGTGCAGCAGAGCATGACACTATCTGCCCATACTGAGCTGGAGAAAAGAAAGAAGATGCAAATCACCAGATGCTATTCCTCTGGGAAGATTCCAGTTAGAGTCCCTGTAGATGGTCTGCAGCCCTTGGATGTTGTATATGGCAAGGTATGACAAGAAATGAGCAGAAATAATTCTCGGAGGAAGCCAGAAGCCTAAGAATAAAGATTATTTAGAAGGAAACAAAAGGGAAGAGAATATTAATGAGTTTTAAAGCAGATTTCTGGTGTACCAACGAGTCACTGTTCGATTATATCAATGGAATTCATTATGATAAAACCATGGTTGTCCTCAACTATAAAAGATCTACCACCAAAATGTAAAAGTAAGATTCAATCTCTAAGTAAGATTCAATTCTTTAGTCTAAAGATGCAGTCATATAGACAGATCCAAGTAAAGACTAGTAGGTCATAGAAAGAAGTAATAACAAGAAACATCCAAGATGAACTATCCATGGCAAATAGTTTTGAATGGAGAAGGTGTTCAGAGAGGAGGAGGAGCACAGAAAGATTTATTTCACTTGAAATTTCACCCAGAGGCAGTCACTGCACTGCCCTCTGCACTTGGACTGTCTTGAAGAACTCATATATTTGTAAATCTTCCTCAAAAAAAGCCCCAAGACATGAATAGAATGCAAGCCTTCAAGAAATACATGAGCAGTGTCTTCACACCCTTTCTATAGCCCAGAGAGAATGAGAATGCAGCTCTTCTCGCCAGTAACCACTTGTGTGTGCCTTGCAGAAAACTAAGGAAGGAAAAGATCAAGCCTGTCACTACATTAAAGTACATTTCTCAGATAGCAGGGAATGAGATAGCATCTGCTCACGGTCCCAGAGCAGGGAGCAGCCAGTTCTTTCTGCCTTTTTTGCCAAACTCTGCCTGGCAGTACATCTTAGACTGCATGTGCCAGGAACTTGGTTCTGTTTACCCCAGAAAGACCCCCTTAAATCTTGTATTTACAGAATTCTCAAATCCTTTTCCTTTTGTATGCCCTCATCTCTTACTAAAGTTCTGGTTAACATAAATACACTGCTGTGAGCAATTGAATTTGGAAAGTGACTATAAAAGCCCCCAAAGATTTTTACTTAAGAAAAAATTATTAGCTTACTGAAAGGGTTAGAGGTGACCTCTGGCATAAAAAGTAATGTGGCAGTAAAGGGGTTAGTATCTAAAGATACATTCAAATCCAATGCATGATAATAATTCAGAAATTGGCAATCATTTTCCAAACCTCCAGTGCAGAATACCGCTATTATTCCTGTGACTATCTCTTTAAGTAGGTGAGTTACAGAAGTATGAGGTCTCTTGAGAGAAGTAATAATAAATCTTTACTAACTTGGATTTTAAGCAACAAGAAAAATTCCTCTATGAAAAGACTTCAAGCTAAAATGTTACTCAAATTTAGATTCCAAACTTTTATCTCTTAGAAAAGATGTACAGTTGTCTCCAGGCCCTTGATGTTACTTGTTCTGAGCAGTGGAAGTAGTGACGCTATTGCAGGGGAAACATCTTCAACTCTGGCATTGATGATGTTAAAATATTGTAAAGTATAAATACACAAAGTCATGTCAATCAGTCAGGTACTACTCCAAGATACAAATTACATGGCCACAATACACATACAGAGTAGTGCTGTGTAGGCATTGAAAAGAAAATCTGATCAGCAGTATCTGATTTGCAATAGATAAGTTCAATTCATTATGACCCCTGTTTGGGAACTGAGGTGTCAGCATCTGCACTGAAGCCCCGAAAGGGAGGAAGGTTTTCCTGCTTTGTTTGCTCTAAGCTGTCACAGTAACCTCTTTTGTTGTTACAGTAAACTCTTACAGGTTTTGTTTTATAACCAGTCCCTTCAGCCTTCAAGAACAAAGGAAATTTCTATGTTGAAACACATGATCAATTTACATAGCAAAGTAAAAAAAAATCAAGATTTACTGCAATAGATTCTGAATCAGTTCTTGTAAATAGTCTGGAGAACTTTGATCCCCAACAGGTCTGTTGGTTTTGCTAATGAAAAAGCCAAACTGTGGAAACAAAATACACAGCAACTGAGATTCCAAGACTCCACAGATGTTTACATATACCTGTCATCACTGAAAATTACCTCCAAAAATTGTAGGTTCCTCTTTAGGATGAACAAGAAGCTTTGTGTCCAGAACAGAAGTTAAAATACAAAGAGAAAATACTCCAGTACAACGGAAATGAAATAAAAGCTGTTGTCTGGCCATGCATAAAATCCATGGCCAAAATAATAAAATACTTTCCTGCTGATCACACAGAAACTAAGCCTTTTATTAATTTCTATACGACTGACAGCCTCCCAGATGGAATTTTCCACTTCAAAACAGTAGGGCTGAACAAGGAGCCAACATTAATTGGTCCTAGAAAACAAAATAAATTGCAGTTTTCCAGTAAACAGAGATGCAAGGGTAGATTTTGATCCCAGGTAGATGATGCTGGTGTGCAGCAGCAGTTTTCTGAACAGCATGATAGCATCTGCTAGGTAGGGAAGAGTGGTTTATGTCACAATGGTCAACAACACCCAGCCTCCCAAGTGAACCACCTGCCAGGAAAGTTGCTGTCCTTACAGCTGCACCTTGCTAGAAGACGTAACTTCACTACCATTTAAGAGGAAAAGATTCCAGGGACACAGAAGGGGAGCTCGGCTTCCTTAGATGGGAAGACTGATAAATTTAGACAAGGGACAGACCTGAAAAATGACTGTTAGATTAAGAAACTAAGCTCATACAGTATATTCATTTCATCCCTGGCTAATGGGCAGGTGCCTTAGTGTGCTGAATAAGATTTTGGGCTGCATCTAGTTGAATACTTGCCCAAGCCAAGTATTTTTACAGCAAAAAGTATGTCATCCCAAGGAAATTATGACTTTACAATGGTAATTCAATAGACTCATCTATATAAAACTTAGAATCTTTCAAGCCTCTTGCTTAGTTCATCCTGTGCTTTTGGTTTCACTTACTTGGACAGAAAAATAACAGAGGAGTAGGGAACTGTAAATACTTTCAATGTTAGGTCATTAAAAGTCATTGGAATAAAAATGTATAATGCATGCAATTCAGTAAAGACAAATGCAAACCATTACTCCAACACAAAACTATCAGGTGCATGATTATGAAATAGAGAATATCCATCTAAACAGAAACACTGTCAAAAGGGACCCACAGAATTAAACCACTCAGGGACTGCCCAGAGTCAACACTATCATTTCACTACCCTGTCAGGCCACTTATTTGTAAAACGGAGCTTTTTTTATGCAAGCCTTCCACACACTTCGGAACGGTTACAGCTCAACCAACATATTATTGTGTTCTTTTAGCTTCCAAACCTCAAGAAACTAACCAGAAAGCATCCAATGAGTGCAACAACAAAGAAAAAAAAAACAAACAAAAAACCCAAACAAACAGCTGAAAAAGCAAAAATTCAAAGGTAGAGAAAATAGACCCCAGAAGAAAAATGGGAAAAGCTGAAGCTCAGTTTACTGAGTTGAAAAAAGCACATGGCAACAATTTCCAGATATTTAAAAGATAAATGTGTCCACTGGTAAATGGAAAATCAGTAATGGGTTTAAAGAAAGAAAATAGGATATAAGGTAAACAGAAGGGGTAAAAAAATCTGTAATTAGAAGGATAATTAGGCAATAGTATAGAGAAGCACTCAGGAAGTGATTGACCCACTTAACTAGGGTGGTTTTCAGAACAGAGTATGCAAATGCTTATGAGAAAGTCTCTCAGTACAACTGGATCTTTCTCAATAGAAGAATAGATAAGACCCCTTGTGGGGTGACAGTGTGGGTGTGGATCTCTTACGGTCTGAGGTGATTGATGAGTGCATCCTTAAGGACCAGAGAGGCACCCGTAGAATGTGAGATGCCTTGTAACCAGTAGAATCTCTCCATGTATGTTAGGCAAACCACTGACCAATAGTGGACTGGCATGTCATATGTAGGAGTAGATAAAAGTGAAGCTGTTACTAAAAATAAAGTCCTTTCCTTCGGTGAGCTTTCTGATCACACTGTAGCCTGAGTTGTCTCTGCCTCCTCGACCACCGCTAAGATAATCTACATTGCCTCAAGAAAGGGTGACCTCAATAACCTCTCATTGACCCTTCTAACCATATTTACCATGATTATATCATTTTACCATTTGGGTAAAATCTTTTACATTTGTAATGTAATAGGTACTTTGAAGAGACATAATTGTTATACCTGGGGAAGGATCATATACTCCTGTTCTTGGAAAAATTAGCTTATATTTGGGAGCAATGTGAGAGGCAAATAGATCTCTCGAAGTGAGCAGACGCAGCGGTTGCTACTGCTCATAATCCCAGCTTCACATAACACCAGTCATAAACTGAGCTATGCAAAGGAAGAGACAGACATATTCACTGTGGACATCCTGTAAATACAGAGACTTGTCTGCTGTTTGTGGAAGCTGTCACTACACTACCAAAGCCTAAAACACTAGATGCATAAACACAGGGAATGGCAAGAGGTCGGACAGGCATAGATGTACTTAGGTGGTCTATCAACAAAATTGAGAGGATTTTTAAACAGAAGGCAGTCTATTTAAGACAGAGAGAGAGAGAAGGGAAAAAGAGGGCAGAAAAAAAGAAAAGGAAGGCTTGGAATATTTGGAAGGGAAACTACTTTCTTTTACTCACTTCTACTGCATTAGGAGGATCAGAGGATTGTAAATTATGGTTCTATCAAGAAATCACCCAAATTTTCCTTTGAAAACAAAAACAATGTTCAAGAGGCCAAATACAGTCAAAGCAGTTCAGTCAAAAGAAGTTAGATAATAAACATGAATATGGTCATCTGATTAGAAAGCTGACCTTGGTTCAAAGATCTCCATTTGTCTTAGAAATCAAACACATGCTTTTATCAAAAATAGGAGGTCGTATTTAGCCTTATTTCATACAGATTATTAAGTACACAAATTATTTAATGGAAAGCAAACATGCATTTAAAATTAGACCTATACTTATAGTATAGGTCATCATGTAATGAGTGAAAATGGGCTTGGAAATACAACTCAGCCTCAAGAAAGTTCAGTTTATCTGTCTGTGATCTGCTTTTTTCAGGTTTCAGACAATGTAGTAGGCACATATCACATTCATTGCTACATCAGGACTCAAATAGGCTTTTTTCTTTACAATCAAGTTCTATTTTTTGTTGGCAAGTCACTTCTGAAGAGTTAAGTCAATGAATAAATCTGCAACAAATTAGTTGCATTATTCTGAAGTGAAAGAGACTGACAGCAGAAAAAAATCCTAAAGTGTAGGAAGTGAACATTTGTACAGAATAATGTGTTCATCATTATTTTTTAATCTCATTTTGTGATATTTGAGGCAGTTGGAACGAGTGATTACCTTTCCCAGCTTCTTCTCTGTTAATCCTCCTCCAAAGATATAGTTCTTTCTTGTGGCAGTTTAACTCGCTGCCATGCAAATGGACATAAATGTTACAAACTCATCATTAAGACTACATTGAAGGTGGAACAGCAGTAAAAGTGACCTATGGAGAGAGGAAAACTCCTACTGAAAAAAAAAATGGACAATTGGAAGTCCTGGGTATGTCTCTCTTCTCTCTAGCAAATAACTCATATAAGATATATAACTCATTTATTCCAAAGCAATACAGAACCATTTAGTTTAAATCAATAGGGGTATTCTCAATAATTAGTAATGTATTAGTAATGATCCCTTGCACATATTTACGGTATTTAGGGAGAATAAAACATTTTGGAAAGGAAAAGCTGAGTTCTGGCTGTTCAAAAGAAAGAAGAATGTCTTTTCATTTGTGAGACTTGTGAAGATGAATTTTACTACTAGGCAGTACATCCATTCTTCTTGAAAGCAAGTTAATTCCCTTGAGAAGGAACCTATGGTCCTCCCACCATTTCGCATATTCCCACGTCATGATTGCAGAAAGACCATTTTTAAAATTATCAAGAAGTAACAGCACAGTGGGCAGAAGTTACAGTGTCAGAATGCATTGTTTGAAGGAAAAAGGACCACTGTCACAGCGACCCAGTTATTATATCTCAGATTACAGTAATAATAATAGTAATCTGGACTCTGTCAAGGCAGTAACGGAAACCAACCATGGGGGGAACGGCTCCCCAGTGACCACACCACACACAACGTGGGGGTGAAACCAAAAACCCTTTGTTAAAGGAAGGACCCAACTTATAAGAGGTCAGTTTGGGGAGGTCTGAGGGGAGGGTTTCAAAACATGGACACAATACGGCGAAGGGAGGGGCAAAGTGGTTAACTGACAACCCAAATAGACAATGGGGAAACACCCATCAAGTGACAGGAGAACTAACCAACAGGGGTTCAGGGATTGGGGCTGGATGCCGGAAGAGACAAGCACATTTCCGCTGGATCACTGGCAGCACGGGCAGGGATGGTGTCATCAGGAGGCGCCACTCTGGCTCGGACCTGCTGGCAGGTCCTGGAAGCCGTGGCCCCGACTCACCACCTGGGGGCACTGTCCCTGCCGCCCACGCTGCATGGCACAGGCGCGGCAGCACTCCCTAGTGTTGACAGGGTGGCCACGACACTGCTGCTTAGTGATGGTGGTGGCAACAGCCGGTCGTGGCGGCAGCTGGAGTCGGGCAGCCCCATGGCAGGGAATGTGTCTGGGCAGGACTGGCTTGGCACGGGAGAGATGGCACTGGTGCCTCCACGGCACTGTGGCTCATTAGGAAAAACTGCAGGGGGACACATGAGGGGGAGTGGAATGAACATGGAGGGGGCAGAAACTGCGTGGAGTGGGGAAGGGATACAGAACTTCTCCAAACTCCAACCGGTACAGAGAAAAGCCATTAAACTCCAACAAGAAGCACATGGCTTGCAGAACTCGGGGTACCCTCCAGCGCCATCCCTCTTTGGGGTCCATTTCACAGCATATTCCCACAAGGAAGATCCAACAGTATGAAAGAAATAAACAAGTAACCACAACACTTAGGATTGTGTCCAAAATAATGTATGCATCACTGGCAAGATTTTGAGCTTTCCATATGAAGGGGTTTTAGGACACTGTTCTCTGATGATTTTTTTTTTAAACCCTTCTCCTGCAGTTATTCTGCAGAAAAGAATGAAATAGTCTTCATTTGCATTATGCACCCTTTCTAATGACTTAGAAACAGCTTTGAACCAAACTTGGAATGCAAATACAGTGAGACAGGAGTTTCATCAGAAGCCCAGCCTCATTGGTGTCTGGATGTTACTTATAACAATAGTCAATACAGTGTGGAGAGGGAGAGGGCCAAACCAAATTTAGGATAGAAAACTGATTAGGAGAAGATGAGTGAGCTGTTGGTACCACTAGGTACAAGGGAGTAATGAGGAAAAATCACAACCAGTGCTTCACAGGAAAGCAAAGGTCTAGGAAAAGAAGGAAATGGTACAGACTGAAGACTGAGAGGAAGCCCAGCATCTACTGTTGTGGTCTGATACAGCGGGAAAACTAAGAAAAGAGGTGTAAAAGCAATTGGGTAACTTTCCAAACAATAGTACTCAGGTACCAGACCCACCAAGTAGCAGACAGGAAATAATGGAGAGGATTGACCTACTCATTTTGAATAAGAGTAAAGGAACTTCTGGACTACGAAAGAGAAGAAAACCAGATGGGTACAAGGCAAAAGAAGGCAATGCAAGAGGATGGCAATGGTAGCAGTGGTGAGAGGGAAAGGGAAGAAAAAGAAGGAGCTCCTGGAAAATATGCTCCTGGAAAAGCTGGTAGCCCATGGCTTGGACAAGTGTACCCTCTCCTGGATTAGGAGCTGGCTGGAGGATCGGGCCCAGAGAGTGTTGGTGAATGGAGCC
>VWZD01008083.1:83184-116048 GCA_013396695.1 Sakesphorus luctuosus
GATATTGAGGTGCTGGAGTGGGTCCAGAGAAGAGCAACAAGGCTGGTGAAGGAACTGGAGCATAAGTCCTATAGGGAGAGTCTGAGGGAGCTGGGGGTGTTTAGCCTGGAGAAGAGGAGGCTCAGAGGTGACCTCATCACTGTCTAGAACTACCTGAAGGGAAGTTCTAGCCAGGTGGGGGTTGGTCTCTTCTCCCAGGCACTCAGCAATAAGACAAGGGGGCATGGGCTTAAACTCTGCCAGGAGAAATTTAAGTTGGAGATCAGAAAAAAATTCTTTCCAGAGAGAGTAATCAGGCATTGGAATGGGCTGCCCAGAGAGGTGGTGGATTCACCATCCCTGGAGATTTTTAAACGCAGATTGGCCGTGGCACTGAGTGCCGTGATCTGGTAAATGGACTGGAGTTGGACCAAGGGTTGGACTTGATGACCTCGGAGGTCTTTTTCAACCCAATCGATTCTATGATTCTATAAAGGAGAAATGAGCAGGGAGATGCAGGGACCAGAATAAATGAGCTAAGCAGCAGACAAACACAGCTGCAAACTAACCGAGTACTGCTGTAAGAAAAATTTGCTCAGCTGTCCTCTAGGAAAATTGCATGTATTCCCCTACTCCCACACACAGAGGCCTTAGAGAACAAAATGGAGTGTGTGGCTTCACAAGGGCAACATGTTCTTCCACAGACAGCAGAGAGCACACACACATTCCTGCAGAGTAAGTGCTTTCAAACCTATTAATTCATACAGTTAAGCTGATCTTGACTTTATTTGGCATTTCCATGGCACTCAGCATATTCAAATCACAGTGCAACAGTGTTCACTGCGCAACTGCAGGTGTAAGGCAAGTAGAGGCTGCTGTGGAGAGCACACAGCCCTGGCTGGCCTGCGCTGCAGCTCCAAACCAGAAACAGGTTATGCGGGCCCTAGCTCAGCAATTTAAATGTGGGTCTGATGGTCCCCTTTTTAATGTATGAATAATCTTAAATTTTGCACCATCAATATGTCAATTTAATTTGGTTTAAGCAACTCTAACAGTAAAAGAGCATCTCTCACGGAAAACATTTTCCAATCCCACCACAATATTTTTTACTCAGAAACAGCACCAAGTATATCTGCTTGTTCCTGTCTCATGTCACTGCCTAACTTTTCTCATTGGACAAAGTTGTTTTCATAAAGCTAATATCCCACAGCATGTCATTGTATTCATGTCAGTGTCCTTTATCTTTTTTATTACCTACCTACCGATTTTTCTGCCAAGACCTTTTCATGATTGATCTGTTACAACTTTAATAGAAACTGTACCCTTATAGAAGACTTGAGGGTCACATTTACTCCCAATGTAATTAAACTGACAGCAGTGGCTTTATCCCAAGAAAAAATTTGGCTGTATACATTCACAATAAATAATGAAGTCCAAAATTACTCAATTGTTTCCATATCTCATTTCTCCTCTACAGAGTTCAGGTCTATATTGAACCATGTATCTTGGTCTTGTACACATCCTTTAGTATGAGGAAATATCAACACTAATTACATCAGGATCTGACTTTGTTCATTGGATTTAAAATATTCTGATAATGAATATAGATCAGACCTGGTTTTGAAACACAGGTAGGCTGAATTGCTGGCATAATAGATATACAAGAAACATTTGTTCACTAAATCCCTCATCTGCATTTCATTCATTACCTATAATTACAAAGGCAACAAAAATCCTAAGAATTTGAAGTCATTTATAATTACAGTCTTTCCTTCTGCACCTACCTTATCACACATTTCACTCTTCTGTTTCTTACATACTTCTTACCACCTTCCGTTTTACCTCCAGTACATGAGAAGTTGTCTACTACACCATTTCAGAACTAAGTCACAGGCTTTTCTCTAACTCATGTCCTGTATTCACCTCCTAAACTTTCTATTGTCTCCTGTCTGCTCTTCATAATCATTGTTCTCTTTTCCTTTCTGAAAACTAGCCATGGCTCTGCCCCGCTTTGAATCTATGAACTGGTTTCCACTTGAAAGTCTAAACATCACCAATTTCTCTTAATTGTGTAATGATTCCGTGACTAAGTTTTTTTTGACAAATGTGATCTGTGAGAGGACAAATTTAAAAAGACAAGGGGAACTCTATCCTTCATAGCAGCAAGAAAACTGAAGCAGTCATAAACTCTGTGTCGTTGGCAATATTTAAGAAATCATCTATGTCGGCAGATCTAAGTACAGATCTCCTAGGTACAGGCACTTGGAGATGGTATGCATGAATTTTAGGCCATACATGATATTTTATAGGGGCATCAGCTATTTAATTATTGAGAAACCTTACTAATAGAAGGACTTAACAGAAAATAACCTGAGATGACCATTGGCATAGCAAACATCAGTGTTATGCTGGATTACAGGTCTGCAGCACCCTGCGATTTGCTCAGTTGGCTAGAGCATGGTGCTAATAACACTAAGGTCGTGCATTTGATCCTCATACAGGTCATTCACTTAAGAGTTGGACTCATTGATCCTTGTGGGTCCTTCACAACTCAAAATATTCTGTGACTTCTGTGACCCAATCCACCTCACATCACACTGTGAAAGGGATATTTTTTGTGACCATAAATTAGTCATACCTTCAACAGATGTGCACTGAGTAATCGTGAGCAGTCAGCAGACAGCTCTGCTCACTTCAAACCAGTGTTCCTGTGACTTTACTCCTCTGGCTAAAACAGCTGATGAGATGCTTTCATGGCCTCCAAAGGCACTGAACTGACAATTGTACAGGGTTTGAGTAGCCAGGTTTTGGCAGCAGCAGGCAAGGCTACAGAGGTGTCTTCTGTGAGAATCTGCCAGAAGGTTCTGTTATGTCCAACAGAGCCAATGCCAGACAGCTCCACAATGGATCAGCCTCTAGCCCAGGCTGAGCCCATCAGTGATGGTAGTAATGCTTCCATGATAACATATTTAAGGGAGAAAAAAGAAGTTATTGGACACAATAACTGTAAATGTTTCCACAGAAAAGATGAGTGAGAATATGTGAAAGAAACAACTGTGCAGACCCCAAGGTCAGTGAAGGAGGAGGGGGAGGAGGTGCTCCAGGCACCGGAGCTGAGATTCCATGGCAGCCCATAGTGAAGACTGTGGTGACGCATTTACTGCCCTGCAGCCCATGGTGGTCCATGGGGCAGCAGAGATACAACAGTAGCTCCTGGTGGAGGTCCATGCCAGCGCTAGAGTAGGAGGATGCCCTAAAGAAGGCTGTAATCCCCTGGGAGATCTATGCTGGAGCAGGCTCTTGGCAGGGATCTGCAGACCCATGAAGTGAGGATCCCACACTAGAGCAGGTTTACCCACACTGCAGCAATTAGTGAAGAGCTTCAGCCTGTTGGAACGACTTATGCGGAGAAGTTTGTGAAGGACTATCTCCCATGGCAGGGATCCCACACTGCAGCAGGGGAACAACTTCTCTCCCTGAGGAGGAAGCAGTGGCGGAAACAACCTGTGATGAACTGACCATAACCTCCACTCCCTGTCTCCCTGCCTGGGAAGGAGGGAGGTATATTTTCAAGATCTGTTTTACTTCTTAATATCGCACTCTGATTTTGATTGGCAATAAATTCAGTTGGTTTCCCCAGATCAAATCTGTTTTGCCCATGACAATAATCAGTGACTGATCTCTCCCTGTCCTTATCTCAACTCATGAACCTTTCTTTACATTTTCTCTCCCATGTCAAGTTGCAGGGGGAAGCAATAGACAGGCTTTGATGGGTACCCGGCAACCAGACTGGGTCAACGCATCATAACAATGTAAATAACATGAGATCCCCATGAAAATGAAACACAAAAATGTCAGGTCTAAGAGTATTTTGGTTTATGACTGTTTGTGTTTATGAGGTGCTGGGAAAAGTAATTACTGTGTTTATGAAAAATGTCCTGCAAAATGCCATCTAGAATCTGTAGCTGGAAAAATGCAAAAAGGCAGAGCATCCCTTGCAAAATTATTTGCTAAAAGGCAAAAGAAAAAATATAAAGATGTAAAATTTGCTAGTTTAGACAATCCCTTTACAAATAGAAGGGGGATAGCACCTCATGGTCATCATAAACTAAATTGTGGAAGTCCATATCAAACAGCAAAACCATCAAACTCTGCACAAAGGATGGCTCACATATAGCAAGCTCAGTCCTCACGTAAACTGTGGTGGTGAATCACTGCAGTCAGACCAGAGGTTGAACTTTCTTGCATAAGCCATATGCCAAATAATACTGAAGAACATCAGTAAAATACAACACACGTTTGTAAGCAATTTGCCTAGGGGAAAAAAAATACCATTCAGGGAATAAGTATACTGATGCAAATACTTGTGCCTCATTATTTCTTTGCCTCGTGACTTGATTTGGTCCCACAAGTTGAAAATACTTTAGTTTTAATATCTCTAGCCTCTGAGAAAACACACATTATTTTCCATTTCTTTCTCTCAACTGTACGTCCATATTTAGGGTTTCACTTCTACTTCCTCTTTACCTTCCAGAAAGTTCTGTCGATATTTTTTCAAATGGGATGGTGTGGGGGACAGAGAAATTACACTAGAAATTATATTCTGTGAACAGAGGTTCTATAAACTTGCAGGTATACAGCACAGAAAAATGTTGACTTCTGTACTGGAACTTTCCACCCTTTTTATCCCTTGGAAACCAACTGTGGAGCACTGCAATCTGCAATCTCTTCTTCCACACTGGGGATTTTTATTTTCCCATCTGGATTAGGGAGAGATACAATGTACCCATCTGTTTAACGTAGTTCTGATTAATATACTGTCAGCCACCCTGAAAATACTTGGTTACTAGCTCTCTGATGTAAAACTGGAGCTATTTAATGAGTGCTTGTACACACTCGTGCAAGTGTGGCCATACACGAGTCAATTCGCAGCTGCACATGCTTGTGACAACAAGGGAAAGGGATTCTCACGAGCAGCGACCCTCTCTGGAATCCCTCGAGTCATGCTCCACCTCTTGTTTCTCCTCTGGAGCTAGCACACCAACAGTGAGACTTCTGTGTGGTAAGTTCTCAGATTTATCATGTCTGCACCCACTGATGTAGAAACTATGACAGTGACACCAGAAGCAATGATGGAAGGATAATTAAAAAATAATTAACACGAATAATTTGCAAGGGGCCAAGGGACAAGAGCTTTTATTTCATCAGCTGGTGTAAGTGATTAAATAGGTATGCAACACAGCTGTAGAAGTATCCCTTTTTTAAATCGAGAGGAGGGGTGACATAGAGGGAATAATTACAATTACTTTTTTCTTTTGTTCTTTTGACAGCCTGACTAACTTGCATGACCAAGTAGTTTACTCCAAAACAAGCAATTAACAAATCACCTACCCCCACTGTGAAGAGTAGCTCTGGCAGCATGACGGTATCTGATGCAGAGCACAGCTGCACAGATAAAAGGAAAGGGAAGCAGCAGAACAATAGACACTGCACTTCAATGCCCCTGGATAGGGGGTACGATAGGAGGAGGGGAGGAAGTCTTACTGCAGCTTCCATCAGCTATTACAGCGCTCCTCTCATCTGAAATGATGTATTGCTTTATAAAAGAGGAGAAGGAAAAGAATGAGTTCCCTCGTGGTGTTTTGTAGTTTGTTTTGGTATCTGAAACTAAGATTACATCTCTCAGAGATGCACACTCTAAGGCTTGCTTTCAACAAGTCACATCTTCCCAGGACTGAACTTCTTTTCCCAGCAAAGGCAGCTTCCCTGCGGCTGGTCAGGGTTGTTGCACTCTGCATAGTACCAGAAAGCTGTCTAGTTGAGAATAAATCCCACAAGAAGAGAATGAATCCCAGTGATCTTGTGCATTCCTCTGAAAATAATCCAGAATCTTTCATTTGAACATTTTAGCTTTTGTTCCTTCTTTCTTGCAATGCTTTGAGCTCCACTGCAGTTCCTGCACGTGGATGGAACCCTGCTGTCAACCTTACCATGGACAGGACCTGCTGCTTCTGGTTTAAATTAAGAATGAAGAGAGCAGCTTTTTTTTCCCAGGGTAGTTTCAAGCCCTAAATCTGATACTTTCCCTTCAAGGTACATTGATCTCTGGTTTCCTTCAGCTCCCTGTTCTTGACATTCTCTAGTATTTGGCCTCTGCTAGAAACGTGATCAAAATTGTACCAACAGCTAAATGATTCACAGGAATAAGAAATAGCATAAAACATACAACAAGGCTGAGAAGAAGCCTTCTGTTATTAAAATACCTCACAAAGAAAGAATTGAAATCCCAGGTCAACATCCAAGCTGCAGATTTCATGCCAGATTTCAAGGCCAGTACAGCATGAATACATTTCTGGGAAGTATCCAAGCCTTTGAATACTTTTCTAGACCTTTCAAGTTCACCAAGCATTAATGACTGTATGAAAAATGCAAATTAAGTACCATATGTGAATTCAAAATCAAAGCCTTATAAAGAACAATGTGGAAATGTATATTCCAGATGCATTTCTTTTTGGAAGCTAAAAGAAAAGCAGCTTTCAGGATTTTGCCAGGTTCGCTATTGTAATTCTATCCTCTCTTTTGAACAGCTCTCTATGTAAATTATGATAGGGCAGTTAAGCACAGTGATTGTTAAATGCTTCCTACTGTTCTGGGGGGGTTTCATCAGAGGTTTTCAATTCAGCATCTTTATCTGTACTGCCTTTCAGTCAGTGCTAAGTGCCAGTCCTAACAAATATCTCTTCTGTAAGTTTGATCTTCCTGCTGTCACAAGTATTATACAATATAAAAGCCAGGCTTCTAGCAGCAGGGAAGTGAAACTACTCACATGCCAGACGTATATTTATTTATTGCACTCAGTCCTGTTTTCTTCAGTTCGGGGAGCAGAAACAAGTTACCTGGCACTGCACAAAGGGCCAAGGTCTTGTCTACGCTGGGCTGGAAAGTCTTCAGTCACAGAGAGGTTTCCCCAGTGCCCCCACAGTACAGCTCATTCCAATGAAACAAATTACCATCAAGTTCTCAGGAGTGATCACATCGCTCCTACAGATTGCACTTGACCCAAGCAAGGTTAATTGTCATGTTAGTCTCTATACACATAGGCTTTGCAGTAACAAGCATTGCCAAAGGAAAACATGAAACTCACAAAGCCCTTTTTAAACCCACATTGTGTCTGTTGTTTTCGAGATACTAAATTTCTTTTTCTTTTTTTTCTCTCTTTTTTTTTTCTTTTTGGAATCACCAAATTCTTTTCTGCACAAAGGAAATTCTCTTATTATTTCAGCATTGCATTCCATGTCCTGCTTACAAACATGCATAAATCTTCACATTAGGACTCTGCCAGAATAAATTGGAGTCCACAGATGTTAGGAAAAAATGGTACATTGTCAAATATCAGCAAGCACTACAAAGCCATTTCCTGAAGCAAAGCTCCAAAGTCATCTTTTTATTCATATGCATCTATAAAATTCCCCGAAGTGTACCATACTTTGACAGAGGCTTGCACAGTGCTATCTCACCCTGGCACAAGACATTCTTGCTCTGCTTCAGAGCTTGGAGCAGGCTGCACTGCATTTAGCTTCTTTACCTTCTTTCATCTCTTCAGCCTGAAAGTCCACATGTGTACCAGAAAAGTCCCAAAAGTTGTTTACTCAAAAAAAAATTTTTCAATATTTTGCATTTTCACTAGTTCTCTGCTCAGTAAAATAGACTGAAATGTATCTCAAATAACCTAAACAGCTGTCTGCTGCAGGTGGAATTTCTCAACTGCTAATGTAGCATTTGCAGGAAATGGTGGAGTATATAAAAGTATGTTGTGAAACATCAGTCAATTAACCTTCAGACTCACTGGCACCACCCACTGAAAAGGGAGCTTCTGGCATTTTATAACTCGTACTAAATTAACTAATTATAGGTATGACCTCTCCCTGAAAAATGAAATATCATGCCACTTTTAAAATTAATTGTTCCTGAAATATTGGAATACTTTGTTTTGATGTTTTCTAAAACACTAAAATTTTTCCTTTTTGCTTTACAAAGCTGAAAGATTGTTGAAATAGTTTAAACTGAAACAATGCAAGAAGCATTTCATTCTTGGACAAATTAAACTTTTAAGGGAGGGGGGGAAGGGTGTCAAGAAGTTCCAAAGAGTACTTTCCACAGTTTTGATTCAGTCTCTGAAAAGCTGTGTTCATGTCTATCTTTACTCCTGAGTACAACAGATCATTTCTGTCTTTTACAAAAATCTCAGTGTCATCATAAGGGGATAAGTGAAAAAGAGACGCGTAAGATGAAGGTCAGCTGCTAAGAAGAAAATACAAGTTAGACTCAAATTGGTTTAGACAGGAAGCTAAATGAAGGGTTTTCATTCATTAAAGACCTGAGGTTCAGGAACAGTTTCCCCATAGGAACAGAGAAGAAGAAAACCTAACAACTTTCACATGGATTTTGCAACACATATGTCAGAGATTAGGAGATCGGACATTTCACAATGCAATAGACCGGTGTGCATAACACAGGAATCACCATTCTTTCTACATCTCCCATGAGAGTCACCATTTACAGTAACAATTTCAGAAGCTATGAAAGGAAAACTGATAAAGCATTATATATGTAGCTTATAACTAGATCTCTACGTACATAGGCAGAAAACAACTGAAAGTAAAGTCATTTGCTGTGTGGGACCGAGCAGCGAGTCTCAGTAGAGGAATAATCCTTGTAGTATAATTTCCTGAAGGAGAGGAAGTCAAAGTAGTCAAGTGCTATTTAATAAAAGCGTTTAGAAGCATGGCTGATTGATAGTATGGTAAATGGCTTGAGCTCTGCCATGACAGAACTTTTTGCTAGAGCAAAAACTGTCAGGTATTATGTAAAAGTTTCTACTCTGCTCAAGGATCCCAGCAATATAAGAACAAGTAGAATAAAATTTGAGCTAAAAGCTACTATGAAAACTTTAACTTTCACTGGTAAAGCACCCAAAGTCCTCAGCTGTCTTATTGACAAAGGGCAATCCATGTGAAAGTGTACACTGCAGCTGTGAACCCAGAATCCAAAGCACATTTTCTCATAAAAAGAGAGTTCTGGTGAGGGGTGAGTGGGATGAGGTACTGACACCTGAAGGTATTTCCACTCATCTCCCAAGCACAATGCATTGGGCAAAGATTTTGGCTAATGCTAACAAATGCAAATAAGTAAATCTCTCTGACTTTTATTCTGCTGGGGTTTCCTCATAATTTTCCTCTGGCTCAGACCCTCCAGGTTCACCAGGCCAGTGCTGTAGCTTATTTTTCTGGTATCATTTATAATGAATCCTTTATTTCCATACAAAGTGCCAAGTGAAGTTTCTGAAGTGGGAACACTTTTTCTCTAAGGAACAGTGCTACATCTCCCATCTCTTTTCAAAGAGGCAGACAAGTATTCATCAGATGATAACCTATCGTGACTATCCAGATGACACATACTCAGTCCAATAACCTACAAGGAAACCTTCTCTTTTTCATTATTTTCTAGCACATCTGTTTCTCTAACAGAATGGCTTATAATACTGAATGCTTGACAAAACAGGAAAAGCTGGATATAAAGAGGAAAAAGGCACCACCGGCATGTATTGAGTGTGCGTGCCCCTTATGGGGTTTGGCGCATGAGCAGTGACCACCTCAGAAGTTCAGAAGTTGCACTTGACTTTTATTCAGTTCTTTGAAAGAGGATAGTGACAATTTTAATGCAATTACGTTTGTCTTCATGTCACATTAGTACATAAAATCCAAATGATAGAATGGGACCTTAAAGACCATCTAGTTTCAAACCCTCAGCTGTGAGCAAGGACACCTCCCCCTAAAGCAAGCTGCTCAAAGCCCTGTCCAACCTGACCTTGAATACCATGTTTGTTCAACTCCCCACACTACTATGAGAATCCCCACACAGTGCTTTTTAGATATCCTTAACAGCACAAGTGCAAGAGGAAAAATATTTATATCACTCTGAGCTGGTACAAGATAACCCAAGATAAACAAGAGAAAAAACTAACATTTTTCTGTATTTCAGATACACAGTACAGGAAACAATACCCTAGAGAATTGTGGTTAAAAGCCTATACAGATAGATGTTCACAGATATGCAGTGGCCTTTCACTGATAATGCATGACATCATATATAGTAAGAAAAACAATTTGAAACTTTATGTTTTTCTTTATATAGACACCCTTGAGAAAGGAGCCTATAGTGATATAAAAAGGACCATATTGACCCCTTTTTGCTTTTGGCAGTTGTGCTGGCAATAACTGTCTCTTTTTATTAATATTGTTTTTATCTAGAGCCATAATGACCATCCTACATAGGTGAAATGAAAGACATTTATTTTGTGTCTAACACCTCACTGGGAGAAAAAAATTCAATGTATCGCACTAATTTGCTAAATAACTTTTTGCTGTGGAAGAGTAACAGCCCTGGAGGGCCAGGCATCTCACCTGGCCTGCTCAGAAACTAATTGTAAATCACTGTGCCTGAGAGGTGGGATCTCACCACTGGGCATGCTGCAGTCTGCAGTGCTCTGTGCTAACATGATCAGCAATGATGACATCGATTATGGAGAAGTTCCTTGAGAACAATCTAAGTCTTTCTTATAGCATTAATCAGTGTTTGCCTGAAAAGTAACAGAAACTATGGAGCAGCACTGACAAGCCCAAGCAAGCTGACAGATGATATACCTGCCTGTGTGAGCTCACTCTGTTGAGACCAGAGCTGAGACATTATCATCTCCAGACACTAGCAGGAATGAATTGAAGAGAGCTTAAAACCCAGTTCCTTTCCAGTCACTCTTCCCTAGAGGAACAGTGAAATTTATTGGATATTTTCAAGCAGAGATTCATATCCAAGGCATGTAAAGAAAAGAGAGATATTTCTTCCCCTAGCCAGGGATCTATGGCAGGAAACATCAGTTTCCTATGGGACCTGAGGATGTGTCTGTAATGTAGTTACCATTTGGTATAACCAGAATAACCTGCATCACTTTCGCACATAACTGCCAGCACCAGACATACAGCTCTGTGTTTCTCAATGCAGGTTATAAAACCCATCTGGGAAACTTAACACACACTTGAAGAGGTTTAGCACCCAGCACTAAATTTTATATTGCTATAATGATGCTGTTAATGCTAATTTAAAGATATCTCAAGTGTTGTCTGAAGGACAACTGTCCCAGTCTCACCTGAAGGAATAATCTGAAGTAGCAGCAGTCAAAATCTAACCTTGGCTTCATGATTACCAATGTGACTAGGGACTGCTCTGAGTTTCCTTGTGCTTTTTCGGAGAGGCATGGTAAGTCAGTGCCTGTCTTGCAGATGGACTGGTCTATTTCAGAAGCAGTGAAGTGGGTGAGTTAAAGAGGGAGCTAAGAGAGGCTTATAAATCAGCAGCTCCCTAAGTCTAGAGTGTGAAATAAACACAAGCGAAACACCTCCAAACCAGACAATTAAACACATTAATAAATGCTACCGGCACAATCAAATACATTATTCTTAATTTATTTCTTAGGAAACCCAACTCTGCTTACGAGAAAAAATTCAGTTAAGTTGATGCATATGCAGATCTTAAGATCTTATACTGGAATGCTATTATTTGCGCCTGAAATACCAGAAAACAGTGTGTTTTCTACCTTCACCCAGGATATAAATCCTAAGAAGATTGAATTTTTTTCAGGTCTGGTCTTTCAAATTAATATATTCAGGTTTTGTCCTTCATGTTTTTTGCCCACTCCTAAATATTTTGGTTTATTTTATCTTCACTTTTAATCAAAGACTCAAATTATATATTTTCCCCCTTCTGGCTGGATACCAAGATGAATGCTAGGATAAAATATGTAGGTCCTTTTTCATCAGAATAGCTTGCAGAATTTGTTCCTTCACCTTTTTATCACAGCAATATCACCTCTACAAATTATTACTACTAAATGATAAAGAACTCCAAACAGTATTTTTCAGAACTATTTGTGCCTAACATAACATGTCACTCCTATCACCTTATACAAAAAATAAATAGTAGGTATGCTTTTATCTGTCCTCAGTCATTCAGCCATCTCAGACTTTTCTTACAAGGTAAAGTCTTCCTATTACTATGGGCAGCTGCAGGTAATTTTTAGCTGGGATAGAAACACTGTCCAATAATTTCCGTCATCTTTCATCTATAATTTACAATCTAATATACACAAAGTAAGAAAACATATAAACTTGTCAAAGATGATTACAAAAGAAGTAGATTTAAAATAGCTTGAAAGAGTTTACAACTAGCAACATGCTCATCTGTATAGAAAACAGTCATTGAAAATCAAAGAATCACATGCAAGAAAGTCAGCAAGTTGTGGAATCGTGGAAGCCCAAAATTAATTCTTGTTCTAGAAAGTACCAGGTACCAAAATACTTGTTTTTGTGGCCTCTGCTTTGAAACTCCTTGTCCAGAGCTCACAACTACTCAGTGAAACCAGGACTTAAGTCTGACTGATCTGTCTATTAGCCTCACAACAGCATAAGTTAATGCACAGCAAACATGAAAGTGTTTTTCTTTGCCTACCTGTTGCTAATACCGTATAGGGAATTCCACTATGGAGTTACCTCTCTTTCCAATAAAGCTCAAAAAGATCATCACTTTTCCTATCGAAATCAAACTCTGCACCTCAGGGTGCCAGTTTCCAAAGCATCACAGAATAAAAGGAAGGATTTACTCCAATGATCTATGTCTCAAATTTTTAGAAAGTAACCAAAGTAAACTGTAATCTAATCAAACAAATTTTAATCAAGTTGCCATTCCAGAGAGGTTTGAAATTCCATATTATCTAAAATTTTAAAACAATTTAATTACCCTAGTGCTTACAATGAGCATCTCCATTCTTATTGCTGCAGTGGGCATTTCAGCAGGATTTGACTTGGTTGCAGTGGAGAAAGAAATGAAGTTGTTTAGAACTAAATATGTGATAGGAAAAAAAGCAGCAAAGCAACAGTTTGTTAGGGTGCTGGAAGACTTAGCAGGAGGAACCCATTTATTAGAAGTCATAGGAAAGGTGACTATACTGAGGGGGACAAAACAAAAGTGCCAGTATGCTACTCACAAGGGCAGCAGCGATGCAATAGAGATGTCATACAGTAGTGACTGGCAACCAAAGTGGAAATCAGGCAGATAAGCTGGCAAATAATAATACAGGTTAAAAATTGTCACGTCATGAGGAAAAATTTATAAAGAAATTATTCCATTTGGATAGAAACATATATGATATTATGAATTGGCAACATAAGATTTTAATTAAATTATAGGTGTTTGACTCCAGTTGTTTGTTATTACACTATAAAACATTCTATTAAAAAACAAGACTTTTTTCCCTGATGTATATGTGTCCAAACAAATATGCTCCTACAGCAGCATGGGAAATTTACATCAAGATGTTTCTCTTTGTTCTTGAAAAGACTGTAACTTTCCTTTAATAGCCTGTAAAATTTTGTTGTATAGTTTACATGCATAAAAAAGCTTCTAGGTTGGTGCATAAGAAATGAATTTCAGATAGACAGAGAAGGAATTAAGCTACTATTACTTGCCTCCTCTCATGTCAAAAATACCAAACAGTTACTATCACCATGCTCCATGTAGGGTGAGTAACGTACAGAAGGCTAAACAGGCTGACTGTAAATACAGGAAAAACACCAGAGACTGCATTTAAAGGCAGGACTGGTTTGGCTCTTTGCCCAGTTTTTTAAAACCTGGACTGTCTTGCCATCAACACATACATTTCCATACTGCCCAAAGTGAAAGCTCATGGGTTTTGCTGCATTAGCAACCTAATGTCCCCAACCTCTCACTTGTGATCTGAACCCTGTTAATTAAGATTCAAGAGGACCACAGTGGCTGCTGCTTGGGGTCACTGGGCAGCCCCACACCAAACTCTGGTGCTCTGAAGAGGAACCTTCGGTCAGATGATCTGCTCATTAGGGAATCTGTGTGTGCTGCCAGCCCACGGGTCATGGCTTTTCACAACCTTTCTCTGAAATGAGGCAGGAAAACTTAGGCAAACTGCTGATGGGTTCTGCCCTTCGAAGAGGGAGAATGGGGGTGTGTATGTTTTGTGCCAGACCTGCATGCTTACACCCCGCAGGGAGAACTTCCATCCCTGTCAATTACTTCACTCTTATTGGTGTTTCAACTGGTTAGGACCTGACATTTTTCACCCCCATACACAGGAAAAACAGGATCTTCTTAAAACCAGCTCTCTGTGTGTTTACATAGCAAGGAGCTCTATATGCCAAAATAAATATGATTATAACCCTTGCCATTGTGAAAGAAATTACTCAAAAGAGAGATCAATAGAAATTTGTTACAAATGCACAGTAGAATGATTTTTAAATCAGGATAAGGATTTATAGAGAGCTAAAGCAATGAAAAACAAATATAAAATGAGAAATATTAAATTACCTTTATTATATGGAAGGAAGGTTTGACATTAGGGATTTTCTCTAAATATTTGTGAGCTGTGTAGTGGCTAACATTAAAACACCAAAATGACAGCTAAAGTTTTATATTAGCACATCAGCAAGCAGAGGCAGTGTATAAGTATGATTGCTAGGATGTTTGAGGATATTTAGAGGCTGACTGAGGTAGCAACACAGCTTTAATCAATGTAGTCAGCAAGACATTCTGCTATACAAAAATTGTAAGTAATAACAAAGTTTAAACCCAAACTAGTACAAAACAGGGCTTGCCCTCCTTCATCTTTGAGGCCAGTCTGGTTAGGAAATGGCCATGATTTAGAATCCAATCACCCATTTCAAGTAATATTGGTAATAGCATACCCACTTGGCTTATCAAATGATAGCTCTCTGCTTGGCGACCTTATGTGTTGAGGATTCAGACAAAGTGAATATAGTCTCCATCAGAAATTGCAAAAATCAGCTTCCCTTCTCCTTTCTCACATTCCATATGTAAGCAATAGTCAGTCTCACAGCATATAACAATTTAGAATAGTACTTTACAGAAACTTGATTAAATGACACAAGTTGGGAGGAGGGAGAAGAGGAGAGCAAAATGAATTTGCAAATGCCAGAGGAAAACTCATTAACTTTGGTAGGTTTTTTAGGAAGTGTTTTTTTAATGCATCCAGACACTTTTGATGTCCAGTGCATCCATCAGCTCTGGTCACTACAACTGACAAGTATTGAGAGAGAGTAAGAGCTCCCATCCAGGGCACACCCTGAATTTTGTGTCTAAAAAAAACCAAGGGACAGAAGGCAAGAAAGAAAAGAAGATAGGGAAAGAGAGAAACTTCCTGGACAAACATTTCATCTAATATGAAGTTAAGACATGCCTAGGGCTTTAAGTCAGACAAGGAACCTGAGAAATTCTCCGGTGTTGATTAATTCATATTGTTGGAGGTTTTTTAATTGAACAGCAAATCATTATCTGAAGCTCTTCAGTGACATTCTCAATATTAACACCTCAACACTTACAAAAATTCTTATGATTTAAATTTTCTTCCATAATTCTTCATTAGTCAAGGATTGCATCAAAAAACCCTCCGTTTCAGACACTGATTACAGTACACAGCGACTGAAGTGATGCCTAGGGAGGGATGAGGCAGGAGGAAGAGCATGGCATCTGCAAAGAGATTAAGATGGAGCCAGCAGCTTCCCACCTGTTAGTTTTCCCATTGCTTTGGGAAGCACCACCTCTTGCCACCCTCCAAGCCATCTTTGCTATCTTGGCTCTGGAAAGGGTTACAAATTCATGTGGGATGCCCAAGCCTGTGGTGAAGGTGGGGAATTGTTGCCTGAAGGGAAAGGGAAAGCAGGAGGAAAAGGTGAAAGCTGTGAAGGTGACACTGCAGGTTACTATCACCAGGAGCAGCAACAGATTGCCTTTAAGAAAAGCAGGAGCCCTACCTGAGTGTCTCCTCATCTTTCTCCATTTCTCCCACAAAGGATGGGGAAAGGAAGAAGATACACATTTCTTACAAGGCAAACATTATGTGACAAGAAAAAAGCTATTCTCCATAGCATCCATTATTTTTATTTTTTACATTTTCTCAGTGTTTTTCTTGGCCAACAGCTTGGGTTTGTATGCATTTGCTCCACCAAACCACTTCACTGGTTTAGGAAGCTCTCACTCTTCATAGAAGTCAGATCAAAATAGGGACCAGTCCTATGCACTTAGTGAAAGACAGGTTTTTTCCCCTCAGGCATTGCCTAGTTCCTTCTCATGTCACACACTCTTCTCTATCATTTTCCTTTTCCAAAAACTAAGTACTGTCTCTAGACATCATGAAGAAACAGAAATGGGTGACACTAGATTGCTACAGGGTCACCATGGGAACCTGGATAAATCAACACATTGATGTTTTTTCTTGTTCTTTGTGCACTGATGAAACTTTCAAGAAAGTATTTCTGGTCTCATTAAAACAAAAAAACAAACCAACAAACAACAAAACCCACCAGGGCAGTCCAGCTAAATTATTTGTCTATCTTATTTATAATAATTTTTTCCCTGTTCTCACAAACTTCCCTATATATCTTCTGCAGGCCAGTTTTGGAGTCGGGATACCAAGCTGAGTGAATCTCTGTTCTGATCCAGTACAACCCTCTTATCTTCCTAAAACACATCAAACATGTGATAAAATCTGACTTTACCAAAACTCACATGGGCTATAGTTAGTGATTAACTAAATATTGGGTCTTACTGACCAGAACTGGATTGGATTGCTGTATTTGTACTGCAGCCAGCTTGTCCATATATGTTCCAGTTGCTGGTCAATAAAGCTTTGTGAAAAGCAGCGAAACTGGGAGGGGATGCCAAGCACAGCAGCAGGGAGACCAATCACAGTCCTTTTGCACTCACAGGGAGGCCTGGCACAACACATGAGGCTCCAACCCTCTATTTACTAAACTCAGGCTCTGCATCACATTACAGAGGGTCACCGGGGAGCCTTGTGTACACACAGCCTTGGTATTTCAAACAAGCTGAAAGTGTGGTTTGCCCTCCGATCTGCCATCTTCTGTAAATAAATGTTGTAAGACCTGGCCATCTTGAGCTTCTAACTTACTTGTCATAAAGCAGACATTTATATCTGCCATAAATGCTCTTAGCCCCATACAGAAATGTCACATATACGTCCTACATGGATATATGAATATACACTTCTTGTGGCTGGCAGAGACTTAGTAATGTGACACTAAGATGAAAATGAATGAGCTTTTCCCTCCTTCTAAAGGAGCGGCTTTTTAATGCAAACATCTAGGCTTGCTTACAATTGAATCTTAGTAGAAGTCCCCACCCTTCCCCCTGCTTCCCCTAGACTTCTTTTCAGCAGCATCTAGAAAAGGTTAATGTTTCATATCCCTCTGAGCTACTGAAAAAAACAAAACAAACCAAACCCTTCTATCAGAGTAATTAAGTTGCACATTTCATTTTCAGAATTACATCTTCAGTTTTGGTAATAAAGAAGCTGCTGAAGTTACATCTGTTTCTGGAAGACTAGCCAAACTGAAGAAATTGCAGTAGATATTATAAAGTTCAGAGGTTCCAAAAAAGTGAAAATAATAAAAGTACAGGGGAAAGATGCTTTTAAACTTCATAAGAAAATTGAAAAAATATTTGTTTTGCAAAAATGTAAAAAAAAAAAAAAGAAGAAAAGGGAAAAGCCATTGTAATAAGAAATGCACCTTTTGTCTTTATTGGACTGTCACTGAAGCCTTTAGGCCAGTACAAACACAAAGAGAATTGTGATTTCCTGCATCTCATAAGATATGTGAGGGGAAGAAAAAAAAACGAACTGTCAAAATTTAGAATTCTTTCTGTGCAGCTAATTATCAACTTTGGCGTTATATTTAGGTTTTATGGAAAATTAAACATGGCTGGATTCTCTTTTTTATCCCTTGCTTCCGTTTCTATCAGCCATACCGTTACAATAGGACATCTACTCTTTCTTCTGAAGTTGCGCTGCTATACTGGCTCGTGGTCTGCTTTGGTGCAGCACACTAAAAGGTCCATATCACATTATGCCATGACTCTACAAGGGAGCTAAGTAAGAAAAGTGTGAGATACTTTTATAATGTAAGTGTGTTAAATAACAACAGTCAAGGGCAAATTTCATATTAAGAGTTCTTATTTCACATTATACTGTTTTGCATGCTCTCTAGTTTCAGTGTACAGTTTAATTGTATGCCCAGCCCTGCCTTGACCTCAGAGACTTTCTTGACAACATGAGTAAGAATTCATACCCAATATTCACTTTTCTGTCCATATGCCTCATGAGCTTATCCTGGATGCATCATGCAAGCCCTTGTAAACATATATTTTTGCCTCGTATATGCACACAGACATTAGATATTCCTGAAAAAGAAAAAATTAAATGCATGTATTTGTAACCACTACCACATGCATTTGCATGTACATAGGTGCAACTGCATGTCAGCAGTTGCACACACGTGCAACTGCATGTCAGCTTATTGGACATCAATATTTAATACACTTCAACCTCTAACAAATTGATGCTATGATATTGTTATCCTTATGACCATTGTGATGTTTCTGACAGCACCAGCAAGGGTCACTTTGACATTGCACTCATACTTGGCTCTCCCTGCCCTACATCCCAATGGCCGTGCCCTCCACCTTTGATGGATATTATATTCTCAGCTTTAGTCCACATGCATTCAAACTAGACTCAGGGTATAGAGATGCATGTCATTCACAGTAACATCCACATTACTTTCAGTGGCAGAGTGAAGAAGTACAGTGAAATCCAGGCAAACAGTTTAGGCTGACATAATCTCAGCTACTCCTCATTTCTGAAGCTAGGATGACCCTGGCCTGCCTCAAATCTCTGTAGAGCCAACAGACATTAAGGCAATTCACTTTTTAATTAGACCGTTAATTCCTCTTGGCTTTACTGTTATTAAGTCACCCAACAGACATTGACCCTTTCTGAACAGAGTTCCTATTCTTCACATCTGGGCAGCACAGTGGGATGATGTCTTCATTCAGCGTCCAGCTGCCAAGATAAACTAACCTCTCACACATCTTCAACTTCTCCCTGATTGGAGCCCCAGCCTCAGCACCAACATGTAATACAATTCCCAAAGTTATGAATACAGTTTGCTGACTTCTCTAAGACGTTTCAATGTGTCTGGGACTGTTCATCCTCTGAAATGAGTGCTGCTGAGAGAACAGGCCCAGGTGCCGAGAGGCTCTTGTCCTTCAGAAGGTACAGCCAGCAGAAGGGCAGCTTTGAAGTCTGGGCTTTTCAAATGAGAGATCAAACCATATCAGAAATCTAATGATCCTAGGAAAGAGACCTGACAGGCCATTTAGGAATGTCAATAAAATGTCCAGGGAAACAAACATTATTTTTGTTGATTTCATTAATCTTAGCCCAATTTTTTTTTTGAGCCAACATAATTCAGAATGGCAAGTACTTTATCCATATGACAGCATAATAAGAAAATTGCCACTCAGGCTTAGAAAATGAGCCTTTCCCATTTTCTGACATTCATTTATCCAGGGGAAATCATGCAATATCTGAAATTATGTAGGCCTTATCTTGAAGAAAAATCTTATTGAATCATAGAAGCAGTCAACACAGTTTTAACCTTTGAAGAAGCACTTTCTTTTCAAAGGAGTCACATCGCCTTTTGCAAGGATAATTCTTGTAGTGACCCATAAAAACATTTAGAAGACTTCTTTTTTATTACAATATCTAATGTCCTCTAAAATTATCTCCCTCTTTCCTATAGTAGCTCAAAGAACTGGCTCAAAGAACAGCATTTCACAAAAGTGCTATGGCAGCAAACAATTAGTGATACTATGTGCAAGTTATCACCTGCTTTTAACAGATCAAAACCTGATGAACTATTCCTATCTGATAGCATAATAGCAGATAACGCCTTTGAACAATTCTAGAATATAGATACTTTGTTTTGCTTCCTTGCATTATATAATGTTTCCAACCTTTTATTTGAATTAAGTTACCTAAAAAAGAAAGCAATGCCTAGATAGAAAAAGTAATTCAAAACCAGAAAATGTATATGATGTTTAGACCAGCAATACGTGTTTAAGATGCACCAGCTAAAGATTAGAATGAGCTGTCTTCACTATTCTTCTGCTAATACAGTTTTGCTTCTCATTAACTACTTGCTTGTTCTAATTCAAGGCTATGCAAGCTACTTCACTTGGAGCAATATGTAACCTTCAGAATTGCTGTTGGGAATTACTTGCAGATATTTATTGTTGGTTTACTTTTGCCAAGATTTAGTCTATTGTTTCTATTTAAGCTTCTCCCTCTACTCTTTTATGTTGTTGTTGTAACTATGAATGTATGTAAATGTATGTATGTATGTAAACTACAGCTACTTAGACAGTAATCTTTCACATAGATTCAAGCAAGCACAAAGTAATTAAAACCAGTGAGAATTTCTTATACACTATAAAAATCAGTATAAGTTGCCTCAGAATACTAGAGCAGATTGATTTATTAATCATGAACACAATACCTGATGAAGCAATCCCAATTTTCTTCTTAAACCATTTGCAAGTGGTTGTGATTATTGTAGATCTATCTGTGAGCTCTGTGACAAATTCAAATACAGATTTCAATCTACTGGTCAGCCACAAAATTATTTACTGTTACTTATTTTTCATTTAAAATTGTGATTGGTGGCTTGTATCACACATCATTTATGCACTCAGAGAAATAACAGTGTAGGGTATGCTAAGAAACAGTCAACAGAAAACATTCCTCGTGAACAAGTCAGTAAATGAAAACTCACTCAGGTGAAAACATATGAAGTTTCTCATCAGTAAACCTCTGATGATGCCAACACCCAGTAACAGGGACACATAACCAGCAGCAGACTGTGCTTTATCAGTCTGTTGACAAAATGTTCTCAAGACCTTTTTACTAATGCTGCAGAAACACAGAGAACTCTCTAAACTCTTCACATCCTTTATTATAATGTAAAATAATGTAAAGCTATTCTTTATTTCTGTGAGGAAAACAATGAAAAGGGCATATTTTAATGCATCAAAAGAAGAGTATCAACTACAGCATAGAGTTTATGAAGAAAACATTTGAATCAAGTGGATGCAGTTCATTAAACCACAAAAAAGCAATATTCTGAAATGAAGTTGATCATTTGGAAAGACAACATCAATGAGAACAGAATAATTTCCAAGAGTAATAGCATGACTTAGACGTTGTCTTGGTAAACTAGAGGGCTTACCCTACAATCACAGCTATTATTCTACATCACAAACAATCCATGCTAGCTATAAAATCAACCTAGCACTGCTGTGGCAGTGAACTAACTGCTTGTGAGCTGTAGGCACCACAAGGGGCTTGCTGTGCTAAATGAGGCAGACATTTTATATCCCTCCCTGTTTTCTCTACACGTGGGGATACCAGCTTGTGCTATCACTCCATTCCAACTGCAGGAGTCAATACACCTGCCTGCATTTTTATAGGCTGTACACCAGTGAAATTTCTTTCTTGCATTTTTTTGTCTTTAACCAAAGTCAAAACATAGAGATTAAATCTTTTCTTAGGAAATCAGGAATTATACAAAGTTTAATGCTAAGGGGAAAATATTTCCATGGTCTCTGGCAATTCTAATAACCTCCTGTATTTTGACACAGCTAAACTTTTGATTTGCAATGATGGCCTAGAAGGTTTTTGTTCTACAGCCTTTTACAGAAAGTTGGTGAAAAAAAAAGAGAAGACGACATTAAGCAGCTATTCATCTGTCATCACATCAGCTGTTCAGGAGTCTGCCCTCCTTCCATCTCCTAACTTCAGGTCTTCCTCTGCAGATATATCTACCAACCAACATCAAAAATGCATAAGCACACCATTGGTGCTGGTAAGTACCAGGTTAAACGGGATGCCCTCCTTCAAAGTTATGACTAAGTTGTCAGTACAAGTCTACATTAAGTCTAATTGTCTCCTGTGACCTTTGTATGTATTAAATGCTGCTACTGTTACCTTCTTTGCCAGCTGTAAAAGTGGGTGCAATGCAGCAATCTGCAGGTTTTGAGCACCATAAGTTGTGTGAGACAGACTTCTCAGCGACAGCAAGTACCAGTTCAGCTATTTTCATTCATACCTAGAAGATAAAAAAGTATCTGAAAGCCACAGCATGAAGTTAGGCAAAAACAGGCTTGTGACACTGAGGTCTCAATTCAGAAAAGGTAGAATTTGAGTCTTCTTGAGTAACAGAGTACAATGGCTCATGAAATAATCTCAGGAACAGTTCATCTTAAATTTAGACCTGGAGCTACTGATTGTTGTTGAACTAAGCATGAGCCACATGCTATTGATAAATCAATTAAAACCAAGCTGACTGCTTTAAATATTTTTAAAGTATATATGAACAACTTAGGTTATGTTTCAACTCTACACCTTACATAAATGTGTTCAAAGCACTCACCTAGCAAGTCCTAGGAAACCGAAGGGTGTTGGAAGAAAACAATGGATTTACTGAAACTGAATTTCTTACCATGAAAGTGCCTGATGCTCTTCTTATCTGTCCTCTTGCCTTCCTATGCTGCTTTCCTTAGGACTGCTAATTCCATCAGTTCTGTGTGTCTCCTTTATATTAAAACTGACCCCTCTGGATTTAACTCTGTCCACTCTTTTTCTATTACCTTCCCCCATCATCATTAATCCTCTTCTTCAATTCTCCACTCAACTCCCCACATTTTGATCCTCCTATAAAACCAGGTCAGCCCTGCTGTCCATGTCCACCAGGGCTTGGCATACATTTTGCAATTGCTGGCTACTCAGCACATGTGCAGACAACCAGCAGAGTTGGTCCTGTGTCCTGAAGCAGTGGAGATGATGCCAAACTAAGGACAATTGACCCCTTGCTGACTATTGACTCATAAGGCACCACAAGCTCCCTAATCCACAGCACTACTGAGCTCAAAAGCAGCACGGCTGAGTCTGAGAAACATTGATCTCATCTCCAGCTGTGGCCAATGCCAGTTGCTTCAGAGGAACAAAACATTCTGTATGGGTAAATATGACAGGATTTGCTGTGATCAGAAGGACAAAACCTACAGCTAAAAAAAGATTACATGACTCTTCTGAAAACAAGGTCTAAAAGTTCACCCTGCCTTGAAATATACTTCAGCAATATCAGGTTTGGAAAGAACTCCTTTCTTGTGGAGGAAATATGAGAGAAAACCTTCACAACACTGCTACCACAGACATATTTGTAAAGACAAGGATTTTGTTAATTTGTTTTGAGTTATAGCTTACACTGGATTTTCATTAGAGCTACAAATTTCTCCTGCCTGTAGCATCAATTACTGAGTATGCTTCTACCACACTTTTCCTGCCACATTGTTTGTTTCCTTTATAAAGTAAAAGAAGGTAATATCTCCTACTTGTTTTAGAGGTCTAAGCCACAAGAATAAAAAACAGTCTTCTCTCATAAAGGTTTTCTCCTACCTCTCATCACCTCCATACCTTCTAAAATTCTTATTTGTAAAAATGAGTCTACCAGAGCAAACACAGTATAACTAGCAATGAAAGATGATGTGTTACTATCACTTGTATTCTCTACACTACCCTTTTCACAAAATCATCCTTTATATTTTATTTTTGGCCACTTCTGATTTGTCCTCAGAGACATCCAGGATAAAAAATTGATCAAATTTTACCATGTTGAAAATTAATCTTCTCATCTTCATTTGTCTTTAATTTGTGATCCATGATAGCACTTTGGGGAGTAGCTTTTTAACAACTTTAGGAGACACTATATCAAAGGTCTTTGAAAGTCCAAATAAATCCTTTATACTAATCTCCAAGGCTGAAGAGGAGTTAAATCTCAGCATTGTAAAAACAAAGGCATTTTAAGAATCTAATTTTCATAAGAAAATTACAGATAATGCTTCAAATTATATTTTTAAAAAATTGTGTTTTCAACTCCATTCCCATACATTAAATTCCTAAAGGTAACTGAGTGATAGCCTGTGAACTGATACTGATAGAGTACTATACTTTTACATTTTTCATTAGTAGTATTTCTAACATACTGTTAACTTTTGACACATAATCATTATCAGAGAAGTGTTCTTTGCTTCTTCATCTAAAATAACAGAAGACAACATTCCTAATTTTTTCCAGAAAAAGGTTATTTTCTGTATAGAACATCAACTATCAACTCTGCCAGATGCCACAGATCAGATCAAGGAAGAATTAGTCATGTAGGCTTAGCAGAACTCTTGTATCACCAGTGACTCTCTTCATCTCTGCTTTTTTTTTTTTCCCTTGTCTTGGGTTGAGCTGGCAAAACACCAACTGTCCGAGACAGAGTGAAAAGGGAAGAAGGGAGAGAGGGGAAAAAAAAAACTTCCAAACTAGGTTTATGCTGAAACCAACTACATGTATTTATACAGAANTTGATGTGTCTTGCTGAGACAACAGCTGTGAAGCAACTGCCCAAGCCACTCCTACACACCAGATTTTACTTCTTTTGAGATGATGTAGTATGGTGTGGAATACAATATTATTGGCTAAAAGAAATCAGCTGTTAGCTAGCCCAGCCCAGCTCAAGTCAGCTGACAATTCTAGGCCTAATCTGAATTTTAAAGCCTAAATTTAGGCCCACCTGGCTAAACCCATAACACCCCTCCAGCAATATTGTAAATATTGTAGATTTTACAGAAGAATTCTTCTTTTCCTACTCAGACTCATGGTCCTTAATAAATGTTAAAATGAACAGAAGAGTAAATTCTGTTAGATGTTCTGTATTTCAGCCTTAGTTCATTAGTTGAAACAACTATTAGAAACTGATGCTTGTATCTCAACCTCTCTTCAACATTTCCAGAAAGACACTCCATAGATTTTTGTCTCAAAGAGCTGAGTCTATTTTCTCCTGTTATTTATGCTCCTGTCTCTGAGACAAATGAACAAATGAGTCACAAAAATAAATTCATTAAATGAAATTAATAAACAAATGAAAAAGAAAATCTTCTATTAAAAAGAAATAACTTATTAACACCATAATCATTTAAACTTTGGCAGATTCTCTGAGATGTATTTGTAGCCAGAAGGAAAAATGGAACAAAATAAAAATTAACCAGTCTGCTGCTAGCAGAAAACAGTGAAATGAATTTGCAAGATGTGTTAGCACTGAAAATCAAGTCACTCTGACAGAACAACCACTGCCTTTTGTGATAGTGTAGTTATTGTGGTGACAAGAACTCTTGCAAAAACTTACCAAAATCTGCACCCAAGTTTTCAGTCCCTGCTTTAAGCTGATATGGGCCTGCAAATACATTCATATCTAAAATCTAACTAAATAAAGTTCTTAAAAGTTTTGAAATCAAGTAAAAAAATAACCTCCAAGAGTTAATTAGCTGCTTGTACTTGGACAATTAGAAAGAAACAAAAATGAATCCTTCAGAGTATCCATAATCTAGTGGGTTTATCAGCAGTTGTGCTACTAGTGATTTTAGTTTTTTCTTTCAATGCAACACGAGCTCTCGAGCATTGCAATGGTTGTGTTTCTTATCACTGGGGTTTGCCGTTTTTTATCTCCCTACCTAGTGCACACTTTCCCTGGGATGTCTCCTCCTCATCTATGAGCACTGCTTAAAAATTCAACACAACACTCCCTATCACTCTTCCTGATGCTGCTGCAGGCTGCATCACTGGGTCTTCACTTCTACCAGACATGCACTGAGTAACACAGTGACAGCAGACTTGTGAGGCCTGCTTTCTTATTCACTCCTTTGGGAGCAATCTGTATGTGTTGTGCAATATCCCTCCAACCAAGTGAAAACATCGTATTTCAAAGCAATTTTTCTAACCCATCTTCCCAATTTAGGTGGTAGATGCTCCATCGCTGGAAACATTTAAGGTCAGGTTGGACAGAGCTCTGAACAACCTGATCCAGTTGAATATGTTCCTCATCATTGCAGTGAGGTTGCAGCGGGTTGAAGTAGGTGACCTTTAAGGGTCCCTTCCAATCTAAACCATTCTGTGATTCTAATTACAACACACTGGAAATTATCCCTTAAATCTTCCACTGAGTTCCAGTGTTTCAGTAAATCAAACCAGTTGTCCTAGTTCAGCAGGTGGGACCAGTTGTCACTGTGTGGGAGNTCTTTTTGCTTTGGACTTGGGGGAACCACACAGGTCTCACACAAGGGCTAACAGACCCCTTTGGGTTTGTACCCCAGGGCACTGCGTTACACTGCTGGGTTTTGGGAGTTGACAGCAATTCCCCTTTTCGTCAGGGTATTTACTGTATTATTATTATTAAATTGTGGCTCTGACTCATAATCTCTCTTGTGTTGAGTTCATTTCTCCTGCTGGTTTACCTCTAAACCAGCACACCAATATTTCTACTGGATGCCTGAGTCATGTTTTGTCATGCTTCTCTCTTTCTTTCCTGTGCTACCAGCAGATCATGCTCCCAGATGCCCTTGATAACTCTGAACTTCCTGCCCAGAAGCAACTTCAACACTGAATTCCTTAATCAATATGTGTGCATATATCCTTTTTTTATCTAAATCATTGCTCAGAATCCGTCTTTGCTATTTTGCCTGTAAAAAAGTCAAATAATTAATGATGGCTTGAGGCACAAATAGGCCATCTACTAACTTATGACAACAGTTAAACAGTGAAGATGTGTCTTATCTCCAAATAAATTTATTTTATTTTCTTCTTTGTCTCTCTTTTCAGGTCACATCTTTCCTTAAATTGTGCTTCTTTATACATCACTTAGCACAGTGAGTGTCCAAGTCTTGGCTGCGGCCCCTGCACAACAAACATTAAAAGAATTCAGTAATAAAGTCACACATGCTTAATGCTGATGCAGATAATAATGTCTTTAGAAGAAGAGGAAATTTCATTACATAACATGACAAAAGTGATCAGCTGAAACTGTACTCCTATCACTTGCACACATCGCAATATTAACTGTGCTCTTAAAAGTTATGCTCATTGAATCAAAGGACTAAAGTCCTGAATATTGGGCCATATTATAGGCACACAAATATGTAAGTATAGATCACACATGTCTCTTGTCTTCCTAATGTTTGTTTTCCTTGTAAGCCATTTTTACAACTATGGAAGAAAGTTATGTTAATCCGAAGAGAGGTGCATGAGCACATAGTTGAAGGATAAGTTTCCTTATTAAAATACAATTGATCATACAAAGAGTTTCAAAAGTTCTTGTAAAAGAAGAAATCATTTGGAGGACTGAGGCTCTGCGTAAGTCTCTCCACTGGCACCCAACCAAGCCAGCACGGCCACTCACTGTGTTCACAGCCCTGTCAAGCTGGCCATGCCCTGGTGCTGGAGGGGCATGCCCCAAGGGGACAGGGCATCTCTGCCCAGGGTCAGCCTCCTGCTCTTAGCCATCTGTTACCTGTCACACATGATCACTGCCTCATTCCTTAAGGCAAGGCTGTGCACATGTATGTCAGGTCCAAGGTCAGGCCATGCACTAGTCACTGCTAGTGTGAAGCAACAGAGGGAGCAGGATCTGCACTTACTCCACTCACCTCTCTCAGAAGCCTTGGCACTGAGCTTGAGACATGCCCCCTGTGCTTGCTCACTCTGGCATCATGGATCTTGCAAAAGTGGCTGAACAAATCCAGACACAGACTGGGCTGCATTTTGCACCCAAATAGAAGAGAAATAAACCTCTAAGAGCAACTCAACCCCTGGGGAATTCTTCCATGACCATCCCACACCCACTACTCACAGCATGCTCCTAATAGATGTATTTGAACACTGCCAAGCTGAGGGAGGCATTGAGCCACATCTCCCCCTTCCAGGGATTAAAGATTTTATGTAGAATAGTACCACTACTCTTTCTTCTTAATGACTACATTTTTAAATGAAATATCCACAGCTTCTGCGCTTCCTCCTGTCCCTGGGCACCCAGGTGAGCTAAGAGCAATTAGCAACTCTGGCAAGACTATCTGAACAGCACAGACCACAAATTCCCATGAATCCTGAAATGCTTACACATGAGACTGTTACAGCAGAGGTAGTTTCAGTCATGTGCATGTCATTTACCATTCTCCAATTCCCAGATGACACTCACTTTTCTTCTACCACTGATTAGTGTAAGTGTATAGGGGATAGATAAATCAAAACAAAACCATGAGAAAGTCTGAGCTATTAGCTAAAATCTAGTTGAGTATTTCTGACTTTGTTTTTCCTTTAAGTAACTGAAGTACCTTAGTTGTTTTACTCTATCTCATTTGAAAACACACAGACATGGGTTTTATCTTTGAATTTAATTAGGAACTTTATTATTATTTCTTTTAAAGCTAATATTTATAAAAGGACAATAATTGGACATCATTATCATCATCATCTTCTGTCACTGAGGCTCTACCTGACTTAAGCTTTGCTCTGCACAACTAGGCTTTACACAAAAGTCTAACCACAGAAACACAACTGAGTGATCATCTTCTTCAAAGGACATCAGAGACATCCCCTTTTTCAGGAGCCAATGTTGATGCTTTATAATATAGCCCAGCTACAGAAAAGCAAGTTTGCTGAGGCATTGCAGCTGAAGAGAGACATCTTCGTGATGCATCTGTAACAGTCAGCATCTGTTGTCAGCACAGACATTAATGTTTTAACTGCTGAGTTGTAAACATCAGCCAACCCCTACCCAAAACTGAAGCTGCAGAAAATGGCCATAACTGACAGTAAAGTTTCTTTGCGTGTTTTCTGCCCAGTTGTCTAACTTTTATTATGGCATAAAAGAGAAATTACTTGATTCCACCAATGCAATGCACATGCTTTACTGGAGCTCCTTTCTGCCTCAGGCACAGCACAAGTTTAGCTGAATTATTCTCATGAGAGCTATGGAAGAGATTATCCCTATGATGAAAAAAAGAAGAGGAGGGGGTTGGGGGTGGGGGAGAAGCAGCCAACAAGCAGCCTAACCTTGCATTATCCATCTGCGCAGTCACTCAGCTGTTTGCCGTGAACTGTGCCCTGAGAGCAAACCTTCACTGCTGCTGTTAGTAATGCTGCTCTCATTCTCTCAGCATTGATGGGCACTGCAATCATTACAGAAAGATTGTTCTATCTTCTTTATTTTAAGCATCAGCCTTCCAGCCTTTTCACAGTTCCATGGAGGAGCCTTTCAATTTGAGGTCAGATGAGATACTGCTGCTAAGATAATCTGACAGAAACACTCATAGGATACTAAATATCTGAGTTACACCTGGGGGAGATATTAAAATACACAAAATACAGAAATGAACTGTTCTTGTTGACACACTGCACTTCAGAAAAAAATGAATTTGGTTTTTCTTTTTTAAATAAGAACTTGTTAGCTTCGAATCAGCAAAGACAGCAAAGATCAAGATCTTTAAAAGTTTGTATTACAAATGCTTATATTCAGTTCTCTTACACACAACTGTTCAATGAGCATCATTGAAACATTTCCAGAAATAGAGGTTGATTACTCAGTGAAATGACAGAAGGTAAGCATAAAAAATAAAGATCCATGATGCATTTAAAAGAATTGGGAGGCTCAGTTTTGAAATGGTTTATGGTACTTATAAGTGACAAAACCTCACGAGAATTTTACAGGTCACCCTAGGTGTCAATTAGCCATGCCCCAAGACACCAACATCTTTTACATCTCTCCATCTATATTGCTGCATTTCCTTAATGCCACAGGTCTAACAGAGACTCAGAAGAAAATTAAATTTTTAAACTCCTAAAATAGAATCTATCTCAAGCCAAGTTCTGGAAGTTAACTCTTGCTGGGAATCTCACCTACATGATGATCTTCTGGCCCAGATAAGTTTGGAGCACTAGGCAAAAGTGAGTTTATACCACTATTAAAATTGTCCCCTCCTGTGATAAATGTTGCGGTCTATTTAAACGATTTCCTGCAGTTCAGTTCATTATTGAAGTTCAGGATTGCATCAAACATCCCAACCACATCATTGTTAATGGTCTTGTCTTACCAAAGGTGCTGGAAGCTGCACTAGGAGTGTGCCGGTAAATCTGGTAGAGAAGAATTTGTGGGCAGAGAGGCACAAAGCAAATATACAATGACAATTAAGATGAGCACATAAATATAACATCCCATTCATATACTATACATACAACCAAATGCTTTGAGACATTAAGATCAGCTCCTCATACCATTCCATTGTCTACAACTCAGATACTCCAAGAAGGAACTGTAACCAACAATGAATGGGAGAACATAAATTAGGATACTCCAGATAGAAAAAGAAAAACCTGTGCCTGTGTCTGGAACAGATTTATGCAGAAAAGACAACTAGAGAAAGCCAGAAACTTTTTCCAAGTGCTACAAGCTTCCTCTGAGAGACAGATAGACAGCTAGGGATTACCGAGTGCCCTTCTAGAAGGAAAGCATATGACTCATGAGTCAGTGTCTCAGAAAGCAACCTTGACCTGTGTGGTGGCCAGCAACAGGAAAATCAGCCTCTACTGACTCTCATACAAACTTTTCATGGGATGATGTTGCAGCACTTGGCCTCATTATTGCACACTTTGAAAACATACAGTCTATATCCCTTACATGTATGTTTATATTAAAAATAATCCTACCTGCCATAATTCTCATTTGTGCCTAATCATTGTAGTCAGACTGGAAGCTATTGGTAACCTTCTCTACAGAAAATATTTATTGCCAAATTCAAACACTTTGTTTCATATGGACAGATGAAGAGCTATATTACAAAGCACAACATTTTATGTGAGTATATGACTTACTGAATTATCAAAAGGGCTATATTTCATAACACAGAACATTTAAAGGCCATCACTTTGATATTATTTTTCACTCATGCAGTGGAAATAATGCTAACAAGCCATTGTTGACCTGAAGTTTGGTCATTCCTACACATAAAAACAGGAATTACAACAAATTTAATGTACTTCTATATTTCATCTTGCCACATTCTGTGAGTTTTATGACCATAGTTTTCAATTAATTTTTTTCTCTTCCACTGATCAGCATAGGAAAACACAAAAATGGTGAAGAAACTCTCTTCTAACACTTCTGTGGAACACTCAAATACTATATGTAACAACATGAAACATAAAATAATGTAGACTGAATAAATACATTTAGGTTGGTGTCGCTCTCTATTACCACAGACAAAAGAGGTGCTTGCATAACAGTCATTTTTCAAAAGGGTGTTACTTCACAGGGAATAAGAGCGAAATGTCCAAGTTAGATTTTGAGATAAAATACTAGGATATCTGTTAGTTTACGGTTGTCTGTGATTTCCTTGCATTTTCCCACTGAGGGCAGGTTATACCCTTAGAGAACCATTTTAACAGCATTGGCTTGGCTTTTAGGCAATCCAAAACCCTGGCTTACAATTACAGTCTTGAAGTAATGATAACCCTAAAGTAAACAAGATCTAGTCAGTAATGCCTACTGAGTGCTTTAAGACTCTGTGTGTGAGACTCCTCTCATCTCATTTTTGTAAACTAAAACCTAGGCATATGGTTGACACTAATGGTCCCTCTATAATTTAGAAAGCAGAATGCAGGTCTGTTCCCAAGAGTGATTAATTTAATCAGAAAATACATGGGATAAATATCGCACTGAAATGTTTGGCCTTTCTCCACCACCTACAAAAAACCCTCAAGACAACATCTGCACAGTTAATGCTAAAAAAGAATCGTTTCATCTCCAAACATTCCAATGACTAATGGCAGATGAGAAAAAAAAACTTACCTTCCTTGTCTATGGACTCCACAGAGTTACAGGTATGACAGTAATTCTGAAATATGATGTTCTCCGAAGAAAAGATTTCCCAGCAGCCAGTTTCCAGTATTTTTCTTTTTTTGGCAAGTTTGTATAAACCACAACTACTAAGCGGTAGGACATTTTATATGCACTTTTTCAAAAATAAAACCAAATGGATTTATTCACAACTTATGCAAATTGGAAGGAGGTTTAAATGAGAAATGGAACTGAAAAAGAAGGCACTCTTATAGAATAGCATGGGCATCCACAGAAGGAATCAAAAGTTATTGGCATAACTCTTTGGAAAAAAATAGGTCTAAAGAAAAGGTGGGAGGAATTACAGAGCAACTCCAAGGAGATGAATGACAGTTTATTGCATTTGCACTCATTTTCTAAGATAACTTTAAGCCCTCAAAGACTAAAATTCCTACTAGGTGCCTTTAGAGCCTTCTTCATTATGGGTAATCTATAACCTCAAGGGATGCAGCTTTGTGCATAGTCTTAATACAGCATTTTAACCAAAAGATATTTACTTTCTGCCCAAAATTTTATTCCTGGGTGAGGAAGCAGATTTTCAGGTCTTCGTTTTCTCAGTTTCATAGTTTAAAAATGTAAAAGGGTCTGGTGTCCAATTTAATACAGGCTGAAATATTTACTCAGAAATATCTTCAGTACCTGCTTATTCCTTCTTTACCGCACAAGGTAATAATAGGAATGAGACAGAGAAAATCTTTACTTGCTGTGATTAAAGCTGAGTTATATTGTGTTCTAGTACTATGTTTTCCCATCACTTACAGCATAGTCTTTGGATTTTGGTAGAGAATGCCTGAATTTCTTTTTCCTTCTATTTTCATCTGAAAAGACCATAAATCCATTGAGCTATTTATTAGAAAAGCCATTTCAAAAACAACATTTGTAAATCCATAGCTTTCAGATATACATGCAGTGAAAAATATGCATTACTTACACAAGAGGACACAAAAACAGTGCAAGTCAACATGATGAAAAGTTGTCCTCTTTAATGGAGTTCGTATAAATACATAAATGCATCAGAGTAAACCAGGATTTTGAATAGATTGTTGCTTTCAGTATTGGCCAGTGCTAAGTGTTTCCAGAAGGAAAAAAAAAAAACACCTA
>VWZD01008083.1:116152-197776 GCA_013396695.1 Sakesphorus luctuosus
ATGTCACTGAATTATATTTTTCAAAAAAACCCTTAGTCTATGCCCTGAAGCATAAAGAAGATAATCCCCATGATTTTTTTTCTAACATGAGCTTAGTTCTTTTAGATGCTTACTCACAGAAGCAATTAATCTTCTTGGATTACAGTTACTATTTCAATATTCAATATTCAGTGACAATCAACTGCTCAGACTGGGCTACATCTAGGGTATAAAGTGCATCTCCTAAGGCTCTCAGGGAAGTGGACTGTTACTCAGCATGCTAGAGTTCATAATTTTAGTCCTAAAGCATCCCTTATCAACAAAAGCAGAACTACTCTTAAAAAGTATTTTGAGGAACATGAACTCTCTTATTTGATCGTTAGAACTCTAGGCAAGCATGAGACTAAACCATTTTGAAAAAGAAGTGAAAGCACAAATTAATCCTTGCACACTTAAACATATACATATACAAAGACATTTTATTTATAGGCTAAAAGTGAAAAGTTATACTACCTCATAGAGAAACAAAGTATATTTGTATTTATGGAAGAATCACCAGGACCACTATCACAATATGTAAATGACACCACAGGAGAACAAAATTTCTTTCACCCAATGTGCCTCTGAAAAGTATCACTTACACATATTTGATTAGATAAATTGCCTGCAATTGAACTCCTTTGGATGATCTTTTACATCTAATTGTAATCCTAACAGGTCTGTGTCACCATAGCTTTTGCAGCTATAAATCTTACTAATGATAACATCTCTACAGCTCTTTTTTTTCGTATCCCAAGCACAGCAAAATTGTCAGATCAGTTCATGAACAAATGACAGGCTATTGTTCTTCCTTGCATTCATGAACACCTCATTAACACAAATTTAATGCCCACACCATTTTAGTGGTTCTGATTAGGTACAGAAATCTCACTACTCTGTTTAAGGGAAAAAAGTGTACCATCACTTTACAGAACATATGTGAATATTTGCAAAAATCCAATCATTACTTTTTAAAGGAAAACTAGAAAAGAACTAGCAGCTTCATTAAAAGAAATCCTTTCCAGCCAGTCTTGAAGGATAAATATTTTTGTTTTGAAGAATACATGAATTATTTATTTCATTCAAAACAGAGCAGTACATTAATCCAGGTTCTCTACCTTCTACCCAGATTCAGCTGACTGTAGGCTATAAAAATACTCAAGGGAAGTTAGTTTCATTTGGATTAGCACACATATTTAGTGTATAATAACTCACAATACAGAAAGATCTCACATTGGGACTGAGAGAATACCTTTTAATAAAAGAGATCTGGATTGCAATGAAGCCATGAGAATTTCTAGTCAATGGTGTATGAAATACAATTTAAAAATTGGTTATTCCATAACCTATGTTTCAATATCAGCTTAGGAAAAAAATAGACTTCCCTTTCTTGCAGTACATATTGACTGTAAGAAGTGAAAAAAGAACTGGAGGAAGAGGCTGTTCTATAGGGCCAGAAGCAGAGAAATCCTCAATGCAGGAATAAAATCCAATACCTAAAACAAGTTAAAACAGTGGTGTTTAAGCAAACATTTCCAGTTAAATTTTTGGTAGTGTTTCCTCAGGCCCCTGATCAGCCAATAACACTAATATTTTTTCAGTAATCACTTGATATTTACAGCTCACTGCTTTCTCTCATTTAGAAAAAAACTAAGTGGGAGGTACCATGACCACATTTTTTGGTATGAAGCTGTTTCAGAGATTATAGGGCTGCTAAGGTCTACTGCCAGTGGTGGGATTATAATGTTGCTATTGGCACAAAAAAACCAACCAACCAACCATCCAACCAACCAAAAAACCCTAATGAATTTAAAAGAAAAAAAAAAGCAAAAAGACAGGAAAGGACTTCCCTGATAAAGGACTTTCCTGATAAAGAACTTTGGCTGAGATTGGGATTTATTATTTATTCCTGCCTTCCAATTTAATTATCCTTAATCTTTGCCTGTTTGTTTCATATCCTTCCCTACCTTCCCTGCCACCACAGTCAGCTTAGAAAACGCAGTTTTCAGAATAGGAATGTCACTCCAGTGCCCTAAGTGAATTAGAGATTCATATGTATGTAGGAATTCAATATGATTAGCTCATAGCACAAGAGTCACATATACCTTCTGACATGTGCTCTTGTTCCATGTTTGGGTTTGTTAAACATGAATTTTTCTCATAAGCCTCTCTAGCCGAGAAGGCATTCATCTCAGCTCTGCAGACTGCCTCTGTGGCTGGGAGGTTAAACATATTTTTAGGCTCTGAAATACTACTCCAATACATGTAGGCAGCATTCTGTGCCCCCACAGATTTCCTGTGCTTTCAGCAGGGTTTCTACAAGTGACTGTAGGAATATGTCCTTACTCAAATGCCAAGGCAGCCTCTTAGCATTTCTTTGCAAATGAAATCTAAGAGGAGAGCCTGCAGGGTTTCCTAGGCATAACTGAAGCCTCCTCTCTAAGAGGCTCTGGAGGAGACAGCATTTACAGCATCTTGTTTGCATGAATAATGTAAACCATCAGACTGATGTTTGTGCACAGTGAAAAGTAACTGCACCATGCTTACCCTGTATTTAAAGTGTCCAGAGAGCTTTGAGATCAGAATTTTTTCAATGTACAAGCACAAAATTATTCTTTTCCTAGCCGAAAACTTCAAGTGAAAGTTGATCTGAAAGTCAGGCAAGGCTCCTATTTATTGTACGATGCGAAGATTTTGTGAGCCAAACTGCACTCTAAATTACAGGTAGGAAACTGCATTTGTCCTCAAGGTCTTCATTTCTGCCTTGGCAATCTGTCCCTGTAACTGAAGCTCTCTTAACAATTGTTGATAATGCATGAGCCAGATGGAACCCATTTTGCTTTCCTATAACCACAGGTTCTGTGATTTGAGCAGAAGTAAAGCTGTAATAAAACCTTTTTATCCATGACAGTGATGACCATCACTGCAATATCAGAAAATGTAATTTCTGTTCTTCTTTTTCAGATACAGCTGCAACTCTAGGAACTACCACGAATTAATTGCACAATGAAGGTGGTCTTCCCAAACAATTTCAAATAAGCATTTGAAAATACAGCGAAATGGTCACATTAGAGAAGTACTGCTTTCATATATAGCTTCTGGTACTAATTTCACACAAAAAAATGAGGAAAATCCTGGAGTTAGCTTCAGCTCAATCATTTGGGGGGACACCCCAATAGCTGGCAGCTGTGATATAACACATATTCCAGGTAGGCAGAGAAGCACAGGGAAGCTGCTGTGAGTTCACCACCAAAGAGCAGCTGTGCCAGCTCAATTGAAGTCACTGATAAGAGGACTGAAAAGCTCTCTGGAGCTGTAGATCTATATGCCTCATGAAAACCTGTTGTTACTTTGCGTAAATCCCTGGCACTCTTTAGCCTACGTGACCCTTCTAATACAGAGACATGTAAAGTGAAAGCCAGATTATTTCGATTTCTCCTCCATCAGTGACTACAATATTCCTTTGGAGTTACGCTCTATTAAGCAACACAAGCAGAGATCAATACTTGGCTCTTTATCTGTTTCAACTTTATTTGCTTATTCCCCACTGTGCTTTCTGTGGGGGAGTGATATCTAGTACTTTCTGGTTTATAGGATTTTGAACAGCACTGAGATAATACAGTTCAGAACTGTTTTCCTGAATACTAAACTCATGTATGTAGGGCTGAAATTAAGATAAAACTTTGTTTTATTGGAAGAGAAAGAAAGTAAAATCTGAGTCTTTTTCTCTGCTCTAATCTTACCGCACTGATTTTTGTTCAGTCTATATGGGATAAGAAATCTCATACCTTGCTATAAGGCCTCCATTAAAGCCTCTGTGGTAGCACTTTACAGCAGCCTTTGAGCTTGAAGGCAATCGATGAGGGAGGTGGGAAGCAGCCTTCAGATCACTCCGAACAGATGGTCCCCTCCCAAATTTCTGTGCCATCTGTGGGCATGGCCCCTCACTCTGCTCTTCCCTCCTCCCCAACCTCTGCTTACTGTCCCTCAGTTTTCCTGTGAGCAAGAATTACTCTGTCCTCCCCAGATCTTTTGCAAGCCTTTGTTCATTTGAAGAACAAATATTCAGCCAATCTCAATTGGAGGACCTCCATTTGGATTTATTCTTCCAACATGCCTACCCAATTGTGTGGGACTTACTAACACACCCACATACTTCAGGGAGGCCTTCATGTTTCAGAAATAGGCATGCATCCAAGAGTTTTGCTGGATCAGGATCACAGTATTCACCACCAGATGGCACCCACAGGTGGAAAGTTTTTATTCTCTTTATTACATATTTTTATGATTTTTCTTGTGCAGTAGTGACTAGACACCAGAATATTAGGTACTATCCCAACAGCTGTGATTGTTTGTTATTTGTCAGTTTAAAGCAATTTAACATTTTAAAACCAATATATTTATCATATTTATCCAAATAGCCATGTGAAACCAGACACATCAACAGCACGATAAACCAGTCAGACATATGCTCCAATATCACATTCCCCCTCTGTTCATAACCACTAATCCGCTGCTTGTTCTTGTTCTTGAAGATACAGCACAGCCCTGTAGATTTCATTTAATTTCACCCACAAAAACTCCCAAGTCATAGAACTGTGGACTGAGATGGAAAGACTACATGGCATCAGAGGTGCCAAGATCAGACGCTGTAACTGCTTACTATGTTTCATGTCAATGAGAGACAAAGTTATAATAAGCAGGTCTGATCACAATATCTGCAGCATCTCCTTCTGAGAGCTTAGCAACAAATCATTACAGTCTGTATAATGTTGGTAATACCAACTCTGTTTTATAGTCTGTGTTTCCATGGCATATAGGAAAGCTGAGCCACATAGACACAGTTTTAAATAGGTTAATGTTTGTAAGAGCTATTGTCTGACAAAGTAGGAGGTCACTGATCCCCCAGGTGTGCCTGCTTCTGGTTAGTTTGTTTGGCCTAACTAGCAGAGACTGAAAACATGCCTCAATGCATTTGGGATAGCTAGTCACAGAACCTCAACATCTCAGGAAAATACCTTCCACCTATGGGCAACAAGCTACACTCATATAGACACTGAGTCACAGAATGACAGAGTATGAACAGACAGGATTTAATAAAAGCAAGGAAAATAAAAAAACACAACACAAAAACAGTGCTATGTTTTCTTCTAATAAAGTAGAAGGTATTCTGATCTCCAGAAAACTTCATGGCTGTATACTCTATACTCCTATGGCACATCCATACATCATAACTCACCTATAATCATTCCTGTATTTATATTCTTTTTTTCAAAGTTTATCCCACTTTAATCCCTTACTGAGGCCTTTATTATCATTATTCAGCTCAGAATAATTCATCTAAGTACTCTTCAGTTTCCAGGTCTCTTTATCCAATGTGTTATTAAGCAGGTTCCACTATGAAAGATGGGTTCTGATATGGAAAGGTGCATGCACATACAGGTTTAATAATTAACAGCTGTTTGTGTCATTATAAAACAACTTCTAGTAAACACTGACAATGAAATTCAATATAGATGAATATAGAAGGATGCAAATAGGGAAAACCAATCTAAGTTCTACATCCACAGCAGAGGGCTTAGAGATGACTCCTGACCAGATTGAGACCTTCAGCTTATAATAAATAATTTAAAGCAGACATCATCATGATATGGAGCAGAAGCCAAAGCAAATGTTGAAAACTACAAGAAAAGTAATAGAGAACTGTACTGGCTTTGGCTCAAATAGAGTTCGTTTTCTCCATAGTAGCTGGTATCATGCTATGTTTTGGATTTGTGATGAAAATAGTGTTGATAACACAAAGACTTTTTTAGGTGTTACTGACCAGTGCTTTCACAGAGTCAAGGCCAATACAAGTCAGTATGCTGGGAATGCACAAGAACTTGGAAGTGGACACAGTCATGACAGTTGACCCCAACTGGTCCAACATACCATATTACATCGTGATCAGCATATAAAGATGGGGGAAGAAGAAGCAAGTGGCTGTCTTTTGGAGTGATGGTGTTTGTCTTCCCAAGTCACCGTTATGCATGACAGAGTCTTGTTTTCCTGAGAATGCCTGAACACCTGCCTGCCCACTGGAAGGAGTAACTGAATTCCTTGCTTCATTTTGCTTTTGTGTGTACAGCTTTTTCTTTACCTATTAAACTTAAACTGCCTTTATCTCAACCCATGAGTTTTCTCACTTCTACTCTTCTGATTCTGCTTCTACCCTTCATTCCACTGTGGGAACGTGAGTGAGCAGCTATATGGGGTTGAGCTGCCTACCACAATAAACCCTGGTGTGCTTCCTGAATAATCTGTGCTATTCTTGTGTCCCTCTCCATAGCAAAAGGGAGCTGAGAAAAGATAGCAGAGAAACAAAACAACAGTGAAGCCAGTTACAGAGGTTGCCTGAAGCCTTTTTCAGAATGATTCCCATTACAAGGAACAACTGGAATTATTAGTCTTATATCCAGAGTCCAGATGAGGGTGCATTGCAGAAGAGATCCATGGAACTGTGAAGATGTAAACAAGGAAGAAATACTCAGAGTTCACCAGCTCTAAGTGATGAACCTGTGGCAGGTTAAAAGGAAGCATGGGATAAACAGTCCCCATGAAAGATGGAGAGAGCTGGGGTATTTCTTGCAGCAGAATATACAAAACTAGTAAATTCACATAAGATTAGAGAGGGATTGAACAAAGAGGAGAACACGAAAGACATGATGTGTGTCAGGGAGACTGTGAACTGGAATATGTTAGAGCATAATCTAGGGAAATATCACATTGTGCTTGCTTCTTTCTTACACACTTCCCTGAACCTTGCTTCTCAAATTAAGGCTGTTCTTGCATCCATTTCCATTTTTAAAGGGTTACAGAAAGCAATTTCTTGGTTTGCACTTGAGTAGTAAAGTCAGAGCAGTTACTAATGGAAATATTAATTTGCAGGATGCTCAAAAATCCATATATAGCAAGTTTCTATTTAATACAAGAACATCAAGAAGCCAAATGGATTAATCAGGCTACTCTTTTTTATGGGGAATCACTGATGAGCACAGTACTTTGCAGATAGATTAATTCCTTATCCTGCAGGTCTTCAAAACAGAATGTAGAAAAGGGAGACAGTCCACATGAAGAATAATCTAATGCTTGCCTCTGCCTTGTGACTTCCCAGGACAATTTTGTTGTATTGTCTAAACTGCAGAAATACAGTGAACTCCTATAGGCAGAAGGATAAGCAAAATGGGGACAGTGTTAAAAGGTTAAGAAAAAAAGAAAACACCAAGAAAGTTAACAAAGACCTCCAGGGAAGAATCAGAAAGAAGAATTGTTATCAATAGGGCTGGGTCAAGGAAACATAATTGTTAAGGAAAACACAGCTTTCATTTGGGGACATGAAAGAAAAACTGAAAACAAACTTTTAGCTTCTGGTTCTTCCAAACATATCTGAGAAAAAAATCCAAAGATAAACAGGTGCAAATAAAACATGTTCCTGAAGGCCTCTCAGTTCAATAGCTCTCAAGAAACTGAACAGGTCTATCTAATTTATTAGGCTATTAACCCCAAGAAACTAGCTTTTATGGAGCCTTAGCAACCAGCAACCACTAAGAGAGGGTCTTTGCTTAAGTACCGTTTTTATGTCCAAGGTCTCACAGATTCTTAAGACACGTTTACATCAGACACTCTAAGAACAATAAACTGCCTTCCTCTTACCAAACCCCAGCTACAAAAAGCACAGAGAAGAGCCCTTCATGCAACAGAGAGGCTCTTACCTGGAAGGAAGACTCCTGATGACAGGTGTGAGAAGCAAACTTTCTTGTAACTGCTGCTTGATAAACAGATATCACCCAGATATCACATCAATTGGTTTAACTTAGTGTCTCACAGAACACTATTCAGTGGCAGGAATGCAATACTGCAATGCACAGCAAATGGGAAATTGCTAGTGGGAATTTTTTCATTCCTGTTCCTCATAGATCTTAGATGAAAAGGGCTGGTATTTCCCTGACTGTAATTGAGCACCAAGGTTAATAGATGAAGGAACAAAAGCAGAAGCATAGAAAGGAGTGTGAATAGAAAAATGTAAAATACAAATGAGAAAAATGCTCAACTGGCTTACACCAAGAGGATTTAGACCTGTAGCCCAGAGCAAGCCTGAGAACTGACCACAGGTTAGTGCAAAACAGATGATCAGACGGGTCTGCAAGTTTGTAGATTTCTTTATTTATATTTTGGCATTGATTCAAACTGTGTTTCACATGGAGCAATCTAAATCCATAAAAAAAAATGTAAACACTTGAACAGTGTGTTTTGTTTGTCCCATCTCTCTTCTAATTAAGCTGTCAAGGATGGACATCAGAGTTTGGAGTTTATTTTTAGGGGGAACATCTTCTCTGGGTTATTTCTGAGCTTTTCCTACACTGAAAGCATAGGTAGACTGACAGTTTAAACTACTCTAAAACCACCCAAATTGTCTCTCAGTGTGGGTGAAGCATCCCTCTGGAGAGCTAATTGAAACAAGCAATTCCACAATAGCTGCTAAAGGCCGAATCTCTATTGGAGATAGTTTGGCCAAAACAACTGTTGATAAAGCAGCCAATGTCCACATCATCTGCTTGAGCCAGCCTCTGGCACACCCTACTCTCTACCCTACCCAGGCTGGAAGTGTAGCCCACTGGCAGTTGATTCCAGTGTATTGAGCAGTGCTAGATCTAATAATTCTTATTTATAGATGACAATGAAATTATTTGGGAGGTAATGTCTATCATTAGATCAAACTCCAGTAGCTGCAAATTGTTTTAAAAGGAGGTGTAAAACAACATGTGTTTGGTTCCTCAGCTGGATGCTTGCAAAGTCTGAAAACTGGGTGCTGTTTGAACTGGTTTAAACTTCTATCATATTAGAACTGACTCTCTGTGGGAGAAGGAGTGTCATCTTCCTCTCAACTGCAGTTAGCGAAGTCGAAGCAAAATGATCAGAGCATTTTGTCTGCAAAATTCCTCATTAAAGGATGTTAATGGATAAGCAGAAGATAATATAGTGGAGAAAGGAAGAACATTTATTATTTTGTTCCAGGATCAGTAATGAGGTTCCTCAATTTACAGTGATATGTAATGTCATATCCATCTAAAAATAAATAATATAAACCTACATCAGAATTAGTGGTCTTTACATTTTCTGTGTAAATTGAATCAGATTTGATCTGAAATTCACTGACACAAGCAGTGAACTCTAAAATGCTCTTTTCATCCAGACGTTGTTTAGAGAAGAACTGCACTCAAATTATTTTCACTGCCTGCACCAACTTAAATGTCAAAAGAAAGAAGATGCAAAAGAGCACATAAGGGCATATAATTTTTTTCATTCTGATAATTTAAGATACTAATGATATTGCAGCACCTATTTTAAGAATGGAATATGCACATTTACATCTATGCCTTTACAAAACTGCTTTTTACTGCACCTACAAGTCTTTGCAGTGCTCTCCTCAAATTATAAACATAATTAATTGATTGTGGTCTGTATTAAACTACTGCAGCAGGGGACATCACATGTGCAGCTGTCAGCTGCAAAACTCAGCTCTGTCCCTCAGAGCTTTATCTTCCACATTTTTACATTATGCTGCACCTGGAAGACATTTTTCACCATTACGAGACACATATAAACTGTAGCTTGAAAGTATAAATAAACATACAGAGGAGCTACTCATTAAGACTCAAGCATCGATTACAGAGAGTCATCAGCACCAGAGAGCACTAAACATACAGCAAAGAACTTTCTCGTCCATTTTATTAATTCTGTGAAAGTTTGCAAGTCTCCTGCCTAAAAATCAGTTGTCTCAAATTTTCACTTCTTTTATCCATTAAATAACAATCCAAACACTATTTATTGCATAACTGGACCTATTCCTCATGAGCAAGTGATGATCAGTTAATATACTGATCACAAACACTGCTCTGCATTCCACCCATTGGACTAAACCAGCACCATTTGCATATGTAAGTTAGCAGTGTAAGTGTCAAAGTTTTCCCATTTGCTCAGCAGCAGAAAATGTATGGCAGCAACTCAGTCAGAGTCTGCCTGCTGTGAGAACCAGATGACAATAAATGATTGGGTGACAACATTAATTTCCTTTTCTTGCATGCTGATAATCATCAAGCATAAAATTGCAAGTTTTGGTTAACCCAGGACTTCTAAAGTCTGCTGAAACCCGGTTTAGATAACTGCTCAAGAAACAAGTGGTCATGAAGTGTTTGTGGACCAAATTGCTTAATAACAAGGAACCATACTGGAAATAAATAAGCCCCAAAAAATCTTTTAAATAAATAATAATAATAAAGAAAAAATCTAAGATATGAGTAGAACTCTGGATTGGAACTTATTTCTACTCTGCTTAGTTAACGCATTTTGGCACTGATTCTTAGGCTCATCTCCCCTGTCAGCACTAATATTTAAACTAATTTAATTCATTAATTTATGGGTAAAAGCCAGTCAATGCTCCTTATTTGGACCATAAGACTGGTTGAAATGTTCTTCATACAGAAATCTTTTTGTCCCCTGACATAACCTGCCTTGAATCTGAGAACTGTTTTATTCATCAATATTGCTCTAAGCATGCAATGCCTTCCTGTCGGTATTTTGGTGTTGTAATTATACTTACTCTGGAACCATCTTATTTGTTAAAAAAAATACTAACCTTAATTTGCTTTTTGAGTAATTTTACTTTAAAACACAAATTTATTCTCTAAAGTGGTTATATTTCAAGGTTTCATGCCTTATAAGTAGTGAAACCTGATCAGAGGATGCACTATCCTAACTGGCTAGGACAAAATAAATTCATGCTGCCCATGAATGGAGAGTTCCCTCTTTTCCTTTTTCACGCCAGGTCACATATTCTTGGGCTCAGAGGATCCCAGAGGGACAGAATCACTAATTCATGTCTCTGAAAAGCAGCAAGAAACCAACAGAGAGTAAACAAAAACTGAGACAGAAAGTACCTCTTTAGTATATAGTAGTGCTTTACACGATTAAATCTCTAAGAGATATAGACTCCTAAAGGTCTGACAGCATTCAAACCAGATCCCATGTCAGAAGAAAGAAAACATGCAGGTACCCCTGAAATGCCAGGCAGTGAAAGGATTGTAGGAAAAGTTATTTCCAAAGTCAAGAACTGTAAACACTGGGCCTGAGAAAGATATGCCACTTGCTCTTCTCAGGGCTTTTATAATTCCTGGCCCCCCAGTCTGTGGGAGGTCTTCAACGTCTGCAGAACTTATCTTTTACTCATGCCAGGAAGCATTTCTCTGGAATGCAGGAGGAGAAAACTGTCTCTGTGGAAAGATGCCTCTTTTAGGCAGGAAAGTTTTTTTAAGTGAAACAAGCTCTGATCTCCTCACCATAATTCTTCTAGAAGGTCCTCTACCCTTACACCTCATTCACATTGTTCCTGTGCCTGGGCTTGTCTATCAGCTGTACTATGGAAACATTACCACAGCATAAATATTTAATAATAGAGGGAGACTGTGTGATTGATATAACTAGAAAGCAAATCCAGTCATGTATTGACTGTGCTATTCTACTTCCCCTGCAGCCCAACTCTGGGACTTAATGAAACAAAAGGAGCGCATTAAATTTGTGCTGACAACAAAACCCAAAGCAGGGATCTTTTAGCTATTCTAGGAACCATCTGTAAAAGTTAGTTGGCTTAGAGCAGCAGTAAGCCAAAATCTTCATGGGGAAATATGTGATGATGTAATGTGGTCATCCCAATTGCACGACTATAAAACTTTATAGTGCACCACACTTTGAAGGCAGTATAAAGATTTTATGGCCATGCATCTGGATGAGTACTTTGCTCATGAGTGATGGAGCCACCAGTGAGTTATGTAAGTCTTTGCCAGAGGAGCGGCACAGAACATAAACAGTTTTATTGCAGTTGACACCATCTCATGTAGTAATTTGAGGATGGACTCTCAGTTTTACTTATTTTTGGTTCCTGTTGGAAGAGAAATGGTTAAAAACACTGATATATGAGGACTGGCAAAACCCATTTCCACTACCAGTACCTTTCAGCAGTCATTTATATAATGGACATTCTGTCAATTCAGTTTGTACAATGGAAATGTGACTTACAGATGCCTGTGCTATTGCCATCACCACAGTATGTTCAGGAGGAGTAAGGAAGACAGCAATGGCCTCTGTCCTGGCAGACTTAACATCCCTTTTCTCCTGTAGCCCCTGCACCTCTGTGAACACATTGAAGAACAAAGTCTAAATCATACCACCGTATTCATTTTGGTGGGCTGTGCGCTTTGTGCATTTCCTGTGTATCACATTATCCAGCCAACATACAACAAACTCCTTATGATTAATTGGCACAGTACAAATCTGGGCCCCACAGATACACAGTGATGTCAGTAGAAGGAAATTAATCTCTATCCCTATCTCCACTTTACACTGGGCAATGTTCTCCAATAACCACTTCCTCAGAGTCCTACTTGAAAGGAAACGCCACTAAATATTTCAGGATTTCATCTCATGTATTAAAAGGGAGCCTGTATCTGTCAGAGAAGACCAGACCGAGAAAGAATTACAGGCGCTGGGTAGATGAGGACGCAGATACCCATGCAGCGACAGGATCGGGACCAGGAGGCTTTCCGGATGGACACTGTACCCTTAAAAGATGGCTACGATCCAAGTTTCTTCTTCCCACAATCCCCTGGAATTCTCCCACATACCCCTGGACTTCTCCCACCAACCTCATTCTCCCTATTGGTCCCTTTGCCGCTCCTCCCTTCCCTCCTCCCCTTCGTTTGCATGTACCCAATGGAGTGCGTGACTCCTCCCCGTCTCTGCCCCTCTTCCCTGCCTACATCCAGGGTATTTGTGCGCGCTCCTTATAAGCGAGCGCGTGCCCTTAAACTTGGCTTTTCCTCATGGTCTCCTGCCTGGTATGGACTTACTCCGTTCGGAGGGGTCACTGGGCCAGGAGCGGGAGGAGCCGACCCTAGCTTCTAAGGGGCATGATCCTAGGGAGCGCCGCTGCTTGCGGCTTGCCACTTTCCTAGCCTTGCTCCTGGGAGCGTGAAAAACCCCTCCACTGCATCAGTGGAAAACTACAATCCGCTGATATGTATCCACCTTCAAAGAAATGCTTGAGATATTACTCAGTCTGGAGACCACCATGGAGGATTTGAAGCTGATTATTTGAAGGAGTGAAGCTAAACCTCTAGAATCCAAAGCTAGCATGATTTTCCGAAATCACTTTATTTATTCTCTTATGTCTGTATGTTGTGTTTGTCTCCCTTATATGCAGTAGTGATGGCCTTCTTAGGGCGTCAGAATTCAAGATGCATTTTGCTGTTTCTTCCATCCATCCTTAGAGGCAATTTAGCAAAGAACTAACCAGCACATATTAGTCTAACTGACCATCCTGAATGGAGAAAGTCATCAGTCAGATAAGGTCTACAGGATCTTTTGTTTCAAAAATGAGTTTTACTTGATTTTTTAAGAGTTTTGTATTCTTTCTTCTTCACAATCTGGTCAAACTATCTAGCAATAAAGAAAGACTTCCTTGAATTACATGAACTTCCTGCTCTCTCTGACTGCTCAGGTACTGCTTCTGGGATCTGCTGCCAGTTTTATAATTTCTGAATATTGGGAATTTTTTTTTTTTTGTGAAAACAGCTATTGGCAGCATGCATACTTTTGTTACATTTTTAATATATGCATTGATCTGTGCTTATAAGTATAAAACATATTTTAGTACTTCAAGAAAACAAATAAAGGGCAAAACAGTTTGAACAGCAAATGTTCTTCAACAGGGAGATGGGAAAGTGTGTTCATCAAATGGGTCTTAGTGTTCCCACAAGATTAGTGGAGACAAAAGGGTACAAAAGAACAAAAATAATGGGAAAACCAAGACCAAATAGCTCCTACTGAGCAAGAAAAATATGCAAAATATGAAAAAAAGTCAAAGCAAATTACTCTTCTGCAGAGTACAATCTTGATCTGAAAAATACTAAAAACCCCAAAAAATAAAATAAACCAACCAACCACCAACATTTCCCCCCACTGTTTCTACCCTGTGCATTCTGTTTTAGAGAGAAAGAAACAAACATTTCTTCTTTTCACCTCTGTTCAAAAGCAGTAAAGACATAAGGAGATAGTACATATTTCCTCTTGTCATACATCAAAAGATTTGTTTAATAGATTCCAGTCACTTTGGTAAAACTGCAGCAAATGCAGGGTTTTATAGATGGCAGTGAGGTCCAGTTCAAAGACAGTAGACTTGCTATGGTATACCTGAAAACTTAAGTTGGCCCATCGAGTGGTCCATTGCTGGCAATCACATGGGAGAAGAAAGAGTCCAGTGTGAACTCCAACTCTAGGCTATATTCACAGGGGCTGACAGGCAGGAATAAAATTAAATGTCTTTTTCATCACTCATGGAAGACATTTCATATGGAAATAATTTAGAGGTCATAGGCACAGAACCTCACAATATCATTTCTAGAATAATTTTCAGCATAGAGCTGCACTACTGCCAGATAATCAAAGGATTTGGGAGCATCAGATGATACTACTACTATCTGATGCTCTTACCTTTTTGCCAGAGACCATCAATTTTTATGTCATTGAAGAGAAAAGGCAAAGAAACAAAAGAATACAGATGAAATGATGAACAAATTTCTCTCTCTTTTTCACTTAGTGGCACAATCTAAGCCACGTATGGCTCAAGTGCTTTGGGAGGCATTTCTGAAAGCTCTGTTCGCATGTGGTGCAACACTGAAATCAGTGCTTTGTGCCTCATCTTATACACTTCCCTGAATATCTAAACTCAAAGCTTCAGCAGTGGGAGACAACTCAACTCAGAGACAAAGAAGTAATGGTAGGGGAAGATGTCTATTAATCACTAGCCATGCAGCTTTCAGGGCCACAGATGGGCTGTGCATGGGTCTTATGTAGCAGAGCCTAGCGTAAAAATGGGGAGCCTTTTCACACGGTTCGTTGTGGCCCTTGCAACACTAAAACCAATTCAACAAGAGAAGCCAGCATGCGGTAAATTGAGTAAGGCAATATTTAGAAACATAGTTGGAGGGCAAAGGATGAAAGGACACAGTCTTTCAAAGATGCCCAGGAGTGTGAGTCAGGCTCTTGTACCCATACTGACACCTTCTCTCAGTAGCTGGCAGCAGGTTCTGCTCTGCTGCTTTACGTGAGGCTTATCTAGCTTTGCTTGCAGCGAAGCGTGAGATTAGGTTAGACAAAATATTCACATGGCTGTTTCAAACACCTTTCTCCATTGCTTTTCTTTAGTGCTAAATGAAAATGACTCTATATGAAGAGAGATGCTGGTCAAGTATGTATCACAGTATTTCAGAGGCGAGGAATTGCAGGTGCCTGGAGCCTAGCTGGAACCACAGGATACGAGGAACTCACTGAAGTACAGCAATAAGCTTACATGCTTGTCCTGGAGATGAAAGCAAAAGGCCTAGTTTGAGTGTGATTTTTACCTTAACCTAACTGCAGTGCAAGTTAAAAACAAACAAACACCTTTTCAGATGTGAAGACAAGCCTACAGAAAGGCAACAGGGATGTAACACTGAAATCACAAACATGGCTAAGGGCTCCTTCCACAGTGACATGTGTGGTAGTAAATCAATCATCTCTAAGTGCTTAAGTATACAAGGACAGGAGGTGAGAGCATCATGTATGCCAACATCCTGAGATTTGCACCCACTGATACTTTTTTTTTAAATGAGTGCTTCGCATTTATCACAACACATATTTTCAAAGACCTGTTGAGTATTAAAACAAACCAAACAAAACCCTAAAAAACCAACCAAACAAAAAAACCCCACCCAAACACACCCACAGCTCATTACCATGCTTTTATCATTACACAGCTCCACATAGAACACCCCTTGCTTGCAAATATTGCAAATACTGTAAAATAGACTGAGCAAAATTAAGCACAATGCTTAGAGACTATTTCTCTAAAAAGAAGTGTAAAGTGCTTTGATTTTTCAAGCCCCACCTTCTGTCCTGAAGCTGCTGCTGAAAACTAAGCTCTGAACTCTGTAATGGGATTGGCAATACTAAGTGCAAGGCTGCCTTGATGTTCAAGGTGGATGACTTTCTAACCCACAGTGTAGACCTCTGCCTTCCCACTGTGCTTGCATATTAGTTTAAACTGATAATTTCTCTGATAACATCCTGCTTACCTTGCCAACCAAGGTGAGATTTGTTTATTATTATCTTGTCATTCAGAAATATGCACTTAAATAAAGGAAGAAGACTTGCAGAATTTGTGGAATCCAGAGCTGAAAATTTCTGTAAATATTTCCATCAATCTCATTATTTAAATCAATGTGTTTTCTTCATCTATAAACAAAGTCAAATTAAAACATTATTAAGCATGCTTGAACAGGTCTAACATCCTAACTATCCTATCTGTTGTACATGAAAAGGGACTGAAAAAGATTAGAGGATGAAGGAGAGTTGACTTTGTGCTGCTGACAAGCTGAGTGATGACACAGTTAGGACACAATTGCATCCTAGCACTTCAAACTAACCTACAAACTCCAGATCTTGTACTGATTCTAGATTTGAGATGTGGCTAGTTTGGGATCCATTGTCTCCCTTTTGGAGGGCATGGTACAGAAAGAGTTACAGAGGAAAACACAACAGTGAATAAAAAATAAAGACAATATCTTTTTTAAAGATAAAAAAAAATATTCCTAGTTGTGGAAAATCCTCCCAAGGGAAGGAATGGAACTCCTGCAGCTTCCAGCAACAGGGTTAAACCCCTCTAGTGCCTCCAGGAAGATGGTCCTGATCTTCCCCAGGTGGCTGGGAATGACATGGCTCCCCGACTATCCACAAGACATTCCATAAAACAACCCAAATTTGCAGTGGAATAGTGAAGACGAGTTTCAATTTGACTGCCCCACTTCATCGCCAAATAGTAGAATTTTCTACTCTGTGATCCCTCAGAGGTACAGATACACACATCCTTCCAGGGTTTCAACTGAGTGGTTTTTATGAGAGAGAAATTATCTTCATCTCTTGCTTGACATCAGTGGCTATTGGGCATTAAGAACAGATCTTTCATGAGATCCTGCAGCAAAAGGTTTATATTAATTTTGTAATTAAGTATCCTATGAAAAATCAAACAGTGGGCACAGAATTAACCAGAAGACAGTCAAGAAGAATTTTTCACTGGCTTGCCACACTTCCAATGTGGCAAATCATCCTGAAATGTAGAAAACCAAAGTTAGTACTTGTAAGTACTACAAACAAGTAAAAGTAGTTAGCATTTCAAATACTCCCAACCAAGACAACCTGTTATATGTGGGCTCTTCCTGTTCTTCTGTTGAAAATTATCATGAGATCCTTAGCTTCTACCCAGTTGCAAGTCATAAGCAAACAGATGAAGTGACTCATTTTATAGTCTTATCTGAAAAGGAACATCTAACAAATCACAGAGCCAAAGATAAAAACCCTGAGGCTATATCTATATCTATCTAAAGGAAACATGCCAGGGCCTGTTTTCTGGTTCTGAGATCAACTGACACAATGTGACCATGTGTCTTCTACTAAGTTCTCTTAGCCTCCAAAACAGGGTCATCCAAACTGCCACACCAAGTACAGTCCCTGGCATTTGATATGCCCCACACTGTGCCTGGGAACTCTTTGAGAAAATATTAGTTATTTTGGCTGGAAAGAGTGCCAGGAACTGTTCCAACAAGTGCTTGGGAATGCTGTGATGTCATTTAATTCAGCAGCATAGGTGCAGCCTAAATCTCAATTAGCAGAGCTTGATTTAAACCTGTAGAAGTAACAGCAGGGCAGGGATTTAGATGTGGGGCTTTTAAACATGGGAGTATCTTTAAACTACATGTCTGACTCATTATGAAAAGGAGACTCACTGTCAAACTCACAGTAGGATTAAACATTCTGATGCTTAAGAGACATTCAGATCTAGGCTATCTGAGTCTGAGATTATGGTTAAAGTACATCTCTGACTGAAACACTCTGCTGACATCAGTCTTGAGAAATGAGTATAAGGTACTCTCCCACTGTAACCACAACTGTAAATATTAATGCTCAGAGACTATTTTTACAGTGTACCTTCACTGCAATGAACCGATACAGAATTTATTGTACCTGGAGAACTGCCTCCAAAAATCTTTAAAAAGTGTGAAACTGACCTTAGATAGCTTCTTGCTTATGAATAACACCACCAAATCCTTGAGTTCTTGTCTGCAAGATTAGAGGGGCAGACTGAAGCATATAACAAGCATATAACATCAGCACAGATGTATTGCAAACCACCTCTGCTTAGATAGTCCAGTAGACACACGAAGATTTAATCAAATGCTGAGCAAAAGATCAAAGGGAATTAGAGATGTATAGTTCTGAAAGGAAGACCAGATTTCTTTCCTCTTTTCCTCCTATGATTCCCAATTCCTTTTAAAGCAGTAGGAATTCCAGAAGACTCTTGCCAACGACAAGAGCAAGTTTTGTCTGTGCTCCTGGGCTTCAAAAAAAAGCCACTCTCAAAGTTCAAAATCCACACAGTCCTCAAAAATCTGTATATTCACTATGCTCTTAAAGTCAAACCTACTCAGTGGCAAAGCATTTTACTCAGGTAGTCAAAAGAAAAGCAACTCACACAGAGTAGGTAATCAGGAGCAAAGTCAAAACTGCTAAGCATAATCCCAGTCAGGGAGCCAGATTATTTTTGTCTCTCACAAACCGTGTGCCTTCCCTTAATTTAGGGATGCATCTACCGCTCTTACTGCTCCCACAGCTGTTGCAGTCATGGGCATCATCCCTGCAACTCCTTCTACTTCTGCAAAAGGTTATGCATGAGCAAAAGGCTGCAAGGCCATCTGTTTCTCTTGAGAAGAATGCAACCTTACTTCTTCTTAATGCAATCTCATTAGTATAATATTTTAGAAAGGGCTATCAATAAGGATAGGAGTCGAGCCAGTCCTGTGCAAGGCAAAAGTATTGTCCAAGTGATTAAAAAACCCAGAGGCAAAATGTCAGCTGAAGGACAGACCAACATCACAGCTGTTGGAAAGCTAAAGAAGTGTCTCATAAAGTTCTTCCCATTGACTGAGATATCTGATTTAGGGACACTTTGCCCAGCTTGTTTTGACTCTCTGTCTATTTGCACTATAAATCCAAAGTCTGAAATTTAAATGGCTGCTTGACATGTCTGTTTTAAGCAATTTCACCTCAATAGACTTCCTTCAGCTTTGGTTGTTTACCAAAGCACTGACCCTTGAACTTTATTTCCTTACTAATCTTGTCTTTTATAGAAGTCTAGGAGGTTCACATATGGATCAGTGTCACCAGAGTGACTGAACAAGGTAAACTCAATAATCCAGTCTGTGTTTTTACATATTTACATAGAAGGGCGAAGCAAATGCAGGAGACTAATCTATGTTTGATCTCAAAGGACATGAGAACATGCTGTTCTGATTTTGCTGGATAGAGTCCTCCTGCTTTCTCTAACAATATCCTTATTGCAAAATCCTGGAAGTGATATAATAAATACTATTTGAAAGACAAATAAATAGTTCATTTCAAGGCACTAGGTGTATTCTGAGCTATATATGACCTTGGTAACAAAAGGCTGAGAAGTTATTTACTCAAACAGAAGTTACTGGTGGGTTGAAGTAAGTATCTTTAAGCTTCTTTACCTTTATCCTGAAATATTTCTGTGTCTAAATATACCTCCTATGCTTCTGCTTCACAAACATTGAAATAATCGTGTTTCTGCTCCTGATCACAGATGATACAAGCAGCGGAAAGAGAGAAAATGTTAGGACTGATAGTACAATGGGATAAGGCAATATGATGCCTCCTTCCTGTCCCTGTTCCTATAGACCTAACTTCTGTTCTCTTCCCATTTACTGAAGGTTAAAATGAGAAAAGTCAACACCCATGACCAAAAATAAAGTGTTAACAGTGGAAGCTCTCTCTACATTTGCAAGAAATTCATATTAAAAAGTCAAGGTGGGAGGGCAAGGAGGTACTTTCCTCCAAGGCAAAACTTAAATGTCAGTATAGATTATCAGTTAAAGCTATGTTATTTTGTGCTCATTCCTATGCCAAAAAATCCAAGCACAAGCTTAATTATAGTAACAGAAATATGGATAGAGGATAGGTTGCCAGTGTTATTTTCTTCAGGGGATTAGTATAAGCAATCTCCTTTTGCTAATAAATCTGCACCTACGTTAGTACATTTTGTTAGTATGTCAGTGTATTTCCCAGTGTTAGGTAAAAGCTAGTTTGGAATTCCCAGAACAGAAAAATTATTGCTTATTTGTCCAAGAAAGGGCAGAGAAAATACTTGGGTTGATCCCCGTCTTTACGGAATGTTTGCGCCTCATACATGAGTTATATCTGCAATCATTATTGGCACATGCTAACACATGGCCTCTGTCTTTTTTCCTGTAGCCCTAGTCTCTAAATTCAAGGATAGTCCTATAACCATGCAGACACCATGGCACAGGTTGCACAGCTCAGGTTTTTACACACTTCTTTACAGGCTTATCCTGGAGAAGAATCTGGTAATTTTACAGGTGTCCCCAATATGCAATACCCCAAAAGAAGGCTAGAACTTACTAACTGGTCAGGCAATGCCAAGGCAACTGAGCTTGCCTTGTGGGTGTCTGCCTGCTCTGCGCATAACACTGTAGCTATGAGGGACTGCCGTGAAATGCTGTCTCTGTCACAAAATTATAGACAGGAGAGTCCTTCTGCTTCGTGTTCCCTAAGTCCTTTAATGACAGACATTTCCCGAACCAATAAGTATGGGGGGACTTGATATCATGTCTGAATCACAACCAGGTACTTATTTTTCTAAAGTAGGTAATTTCCTGTCCTCTCACTGATTAAGTATTTTCTGCACAGAAATAAAGGAGTACTTGATTATTTCCAGATAAGCATATGATGATTGTCAAAGTCATCTCCATACATTGGTTTTTATAACTTGTTTTCTGGAGAATTTCCCTATATCCACTAATATATCTTTCTAATTGCTATCAGAAATAGTGCTTCCACCCTTCGCCTCCTCAGTTCTCCTCAATTTTTCACACCATGTGAGAAATGTCTCCCAGCCCCAAAACCCACAAACTACTTCCTTATAAATCTTCCTTAATTTCAAAATGACAGCAATACAGTGTGACAGCATAGGAAAGGGAGCTAGAAACTGAGAGCACCCAAAATGTTGAGCTAAAGTTTTCATCCAAAACTGAATAAGAACTTTGGGTTCCACTTTTCAAAAACTCCTAATTCTCTAATTCAGTTTTTAATTCCCATTCAATTTCCAGTATTTTCTGGTGTTGATAAAATACACAAGATCAGAACCAAAATAAAGGAAGAGCTGGTCCTAATGGTATGTTAGGCACTTTTGGAAAGAGAAAATCACAAGAATTTGGGCCAGCTTAGGTGGTTGGAAAACATTCATATCCTTTAGATATTTTTCAAAACTGAACTTTTAATGCTTTTGACATATAAGCTTTACCAAAATTGGTACCTGCATGTTAGATTGGAACCCTCCTCAACTCATAAACAGCTTTTCTTATAATTGCACAGTATTGTGATATTCACACCACTTTTGCCTTTAGAGACACACAGTCCTCCTACACATTCATAACAGAGACTGATGCAAGTATGAAATTAGAGGCTCAATTCTACTAAACACACATCCCATACAATAAATTGTTGGGCTTCAATCTCACAAGATTTTTACACACCTAAGAAAATGGTTTCCTTGAATTACATGGAAGAAATGAGGAATTTAAAATCTTTCCCTGCATGTTTTCAGAACCAGAACATTAACTCACACACTAACATGTTGTTCTTTACAGATTTTATAGGTAAAAAGATAGTCATTTATCACTGATTTTTGCAGTGACAGGATGTAACTTATTACTGTTTCTTTTGCGATAATGTCTTCTTTCTTCATCTGCTTTCCTCAGTGAGGCTTTTTTGGAATCATTATTTTTAAACTAAAGCTTGCGTGTTTTAAACAAAGGAGCATCTTCCATTGTATTTCTTGCACCTCCTCGACATGTGCCTGCCCCAGCAGGGTACAAAGGAGCCCAGTGCCTTCCCTTCTGGCTGCAGCTGAGCTTGACATGCCAACGCAAACTGGTGTGTCCTGGGATGTGAACAGTGACAGCAGCTGCTATCACATGTTCATCCTGGCACTTTGCCACTTCTGAGAGCAAGATGCAGTGGCAGCCAGACCTCTAGTCAGACACAGAGTAACTGCTTTTACATACATTTGGTGCTCCTGTGCCTCAAATGGGTGAGGAACAGCTCCCAGATTGAAGGGCTTGGTGACAGTGATGTCCTAAACCAACGGAATTAGGTCTGTCCCAGCCAATCCATCATGGCATTGAGCTCCCTCTTCGAAATAATATCACTGTTCTGAAGAGTAAAATAAAAGAAGCCATACAAACCAAGCAATTACATTTTTCATATCTGCTTGAATCTCAAAGCAACCTCTCTCAAGGATTATTAGTGGCACAGTGAAGAGTTAAAAACCTCACTGCTAGGATTTCTGACTCACTGCTGTCCTACTTCCTTGTATCTATTGCCCTGTCCTAATATTTTAGTTGTGCATTTACAAAGCCTTGCCTCATTAACCACATGCCACCGATCAAACCACTTTACCTTCCTAGTACAGTATTTCATCATGCTAATCTTATTGTCCTGTGTTAAATTGCTTACCAGTTTTTATCAGATTTGATGGTTTTTATCCCAGGTCTCTCTGCCTTTCATTTCTATTACATCACACTGTTTATGCATTGCACATGTGTTGTCCTCCATAGACTGTCTTGCATACACAAAATATTTAAATAAGAAAAAAATTCAATGACAAGTAAAGTTTACACAGAGTTACTCTACAATCATTTTTTTGCTGAGCTCACTGAACAGTTGTTAATAGATTACAGCATCAACACAATTCCCATACAAAACTCAAAGGAAGATTTGTTGCTTGCTCTTGAAAGTTTTCTTTTAAATTATTAATCAAAAATGTAATGAGGATATGCTAAGTATAAGTTATAATGACATATGGTGAAAACAGTGCAATTTAGATAATTTCTTAGGAGGCTCTTACCTGATTTTGCTACTCTTATTCCATTCTTTGGGGTTTGTTTTATTTTTTTTTTATAATTAACAAGATAATGATTCTTTCTGGAAAAATCTAAGATGTTTCCATACCACAATGAAATTACATAGATTTAAATTATTATGTAAATGAAGCTAATAAGGTACAGATCACCTGATCATGAAGAAGTAGTAGACAATGTCTTCTTCAGGCTGCTGGAAGAAATCTCACTCTCACAGACCCTTGTTCTCATGGAGAACTTGAACTACCCCAACATCTGCTGGAGGGACAGTACAGGAGGAAGCAAATCCAGGAGAATTCTGGAGTGCATTGAGGATAACTTCCTGGGCCATGGGCACCAGTACATGCTGGGGACGAAATAACTGGAAAGCAGCTTTGCAGAGAAGGACCTTGGGGTCCTGGTGAACAAGGTGAAAATGAGCTAGCAAAGTACCCTTATAATGAAGAAAGCTAGCTTTCTCCAAGGATGCACAAGAAAGAGCAGGTGATCCTTCCCCTCTGCTCAACACTAGTGAGGTTGAGCACCTGAAGTAGTGGGTCCACTTCTGGGCTCCCCAATACAAGAGAGAGAGACATGGAAATACTGGAGTGAGTCCAGTGAAGGATAACAAAAGTGACTAAACTATTGGAGCATCTGTAATTCAAGAAGTGACTGAGAGAGCTAGGACTGCTTAACCTGGAGAAGAGAAGGCTCAGAAGGATCTTATGAATTAAGTCTATAAATACCTGATGGGGAGAAGTAAAGGAAACAAAGCAGACTTCTCAGTGGTGCCTCATAAAAGGGTAAGAGGCAATGGGCACACACTGAAATGCAAAAAAAAAAGCCTATTTAAAAACAAGGAAAGACTTCTTAATTGGCAGAGTAATTGGACCAAATTTTCCAGAGAGGTCATAGAGTCACAATTCTTGGAAATGTTCAAAATCGGAGTGTACACAGCCCTGACCTGCTCTGGATGACCCTGCCCTGAGCAGAAATTTTGGACTGAGCAATCTCCAGAGATGCCTTCCAACCTCAACCTTTCTCCATTTCTGTGAACTATCTATCTGAATGCTCAGTGAGTAGGCTCCAATCATCCAGCCTTAGGCACCCAGTTTGCCCTTCCTTCAGTGCTCTAGATATGAAGGTCAAAGGTCTTTCTCTAATCAATAGAAAGCTGCTAATGTCTCCATAACCAATTTTATCTACCTAAACATGAGGGTCTTTTAAGTCAAAGCACAAGGCTGTCAGCTGAATTACAAAGACTGGAATTCATCCATTGATTTTTCTGCTGACCGAAGGCTACAATTCCAAGTAATCTACCAAACAAGGGGATTTGACCAAAGTTCAAGTGTTGTGTTTATCAGAGTTATTATTCAAATAACTGGAACTAGTACAAAAGTCTCATCCATGGCTGAGTTTGTCCTACCTTCCCAACATTCAGCTGTTGTACTATAATATCTTACCCTTAAGTAAACAGTGCATGTGTCTCATTCAGCTCTGACTTTGGAGTTACGTGATGCAGATGATATTTTCTGTTATCAGAAAGGAAGTCCAAGTCCATATGCAAACACACATTCTGCCTTCATCATCTTTACTGCCCCTACCACCCTACCTCTAGAGCACAACTAAACAAGCAATAACCAACTCACTAATACCGCAGGAAAGAAACCCACTTCTTTTCTCTACATTGATTTTCTATTATATTAGTAAGTTTACCAGGGCTTGGAGCAATAGCATAGGAAGCACAGAATAAGCTCAACAGAGAGGTCAGGGGTGCAAGGCAAACAACTGTAGGTAAAAGGGAAGAAAATGGAACAGAGGGTGCTGGGGTCAAACTGCTCTGGTGGCAACACTGAACCTCCAAACTGGCTCAAGCTATGTCGCACAGCTTTACCCTTAGCAACAAGTTGTAACTTGTAACATCCTCAGCCATAAACAGGTGACAAAAACAAGACTCTCAGTCACAAATGAAGGAGAACATGGCGCTGGAAAAATGAAACCACTGTGTGGATTTTCTTCTTAAAGCACACAAGGCAACACAATATCCACAGGTGTCCTCATCCATGGGGATGCAGGAGAGCAGATGATCGAGGTTAACATCACTAGCAGAACAAGGCAGAGCCCCATGTCACATATGAAGGAGAAAAAGGCTGAAGAAAACCAAATAGAAGAGAACTTCTTTTATCTACACAACTGCGTTGGCTTGATATACCACAAGAGAAAGAGCCAAAGCAGGGAAAGAAACTATTTTGGTGGCTGGTGCTTCATTTCAGGCTTGCATTGGAATTTCAGGCTTTTATTTCCACCAATATTGTTAAACTTTAATCAAAGTCTCACATAACCAAAACAGCTGCTGAGAACAACAAGTGCAGCAGGCAGTGCACAGTCCTGGCCTATATCTTCCAGGCACTCTTGCAACAGAAAAGTTGTCCTCCTCAGTGGCATCATGTCAAAACTATACTTATTTTCAAACTAAAAATACAAAATGCTAAATAATTGTAAAAAAAAAAAAAAAATCCAGAAAAATACCATGTCCATTCATTTATTTGTACACATAAGCTTTTTTATCCCAAATCTGAGAGTTGAATCACTCGGTTAAAGAGTTAAAAATTTGCAATCTAATATATAATTATTTTTTCTCTACCCTGCATAAACAGAACCACATTTTTTTTGTATTTTGTCTATTCTCATTTAAAGCATTGTCTGGAAAGAAGCTGACAGGCCTCTCCAGTTTTGTTTTCATATTCAGCTGCTGTACTAAACATAAATTGTAATTTGAACACTTATTTGTCCAATATAATGAAATAAACAGTGGTTGATGTTGAATTTTATTACAAAAATAGCAGTTTGTCATTAAATTTTTCATTCATCTAGGAAAATCATTGTCTTACAATCATGTGTTAGATAAAACTTTTGGGAAACCAGAGCTCTGAAAGTCATTTAAAATTAAGTTTTCATATACAGCAAAGAAAGGAGCTTTCCCATTCAGCATCTTGGTGAGATACATTTTCCTAGATTTGTACATGGGAAAAAAATTGTAGGTGTATAATTAGTTTCCCTGTCCATATGTCTGTTTGTTTAACTATTTGAATGCTCTTGGCATCACTTCATTTCATGCCAGTCAATACTCTCCTAGGCAATACCCAGATATGATTTGGAGAATGGTACATGCTTGGGACTTATCCACATAGATACTTTGAGCAAAATAAACTCATCATGAAGCAAAAGTAGGGTTAGTTATAGCAAGAAGAATCAGACTGTAAAAGAAAGAGAACAGTCCTTGGTTTGACTGATTAAATACATTGAAGGTGGTCACTGGGTCCTTGGAAAGTATTTTGGAAATTTACCAGCTTACTCATTGACAGTTATTTTAAACCTACATAAAATCAACCTTGCTAGTGGTCCTTACAGTGGCAGGTAGCGAAAACATATAACACAAAGATGGTGCCCAGCTGAAAATTACAGGGTTTCTTGCTTGACCTTCATGTTATAATTTATTTGTTCTCAGCATTTAGTCTACCATCTGTTGGGGATAGGAGGTGGCAGCTTTTTTCTGAATTTATGATTAGCAAACAAGAAAACAATTTCACTTTCCTGAATTTATGATTGGCAAACAAGAAAACAATCAAGGCAAAGACAGATAAGACAACTGCAAGTAAGAAAACACCAGATAGCTATAATTATATTTGTTTGCTTGATTAGATTGCAAATAGGTGTTTTTCTCTCACCCAGCAATTCTGTGAAATGAGTGAATCGATAAAAATAAATAAATGATGCTATGGTAGAAAAGCATTATCTGCAGCATGAGCACAGGAGGAGTGAAATTAACTTATTTAGATAGATGACATTAAATGAGTGCTAACAAAACTTTCAATACCTCTCCTGCCATTTTAACTATTAGTAATTCAGTGCTACATGACAGCAGAATCTCAGAATTTAGAAAGTATGTTCATGACTTTTAGCATCCTTTGGTAATCTATGTTTTGGTTTTCTATATTTGTAAACTTAGGTGCTGTCATTACAACTTCAGAGTGCCACTGAATCCCATGATTTCGATGCAGTTGTCAGCAGGGTAGAAGGTTTCTTAGTGTCTTAGTTGTCATTTCATGGAAATCTCACCTTGCATTAGAAAAAAGGCTCTGCAATATTTGTGAAGAATAAAGAACCACTGTATCAGGCCCTTTCCAAAGAAATGGAAGGAAAAAAGAAAATACTTCACAGTTGCAACACCTATGAACAAATACTTTTAAAAGTAGTTAGGGCAAGGATTTAGATTTAGGAAGTAGGTTTAATCATAATGAAGATATAAGGAACCAAGTTTGAAGACCATATACCAATACAAGAAATGTAGTGAACAAGCAGGAGAAGAAAGTCTTAAAGTGATTAAACTTTTGATTTAATTGCTGAAAAAGACCTAGTGAACTATTTCACTCGGCTTGAACATAATAGACAATTGATTTGAGAGCCGCCCTGCAGCGAGGGATTTGGGGATAGTGGTGGATGAAAAGCTGGGCATAACCCTGCAATGTGCACTTCCAGCTCTGGGCTGCATCAAAAAGAGAATGGCCAGTAGGTCAAAGGAAATTATTGTCCCAAGCCTTTCTTGTGCAACCCCACTTGGAGTACTATGTCCAACCCTGAGGACCCCAACATAATAAGGGCACGGACCTATTGGAGTGAAACCAGAGGAGAACCACAAGAAATTATCATAGGAATGGAGCAGCTCTCCTGTGAGGAAAGGCTGAGAGAGTTTGGGTTGTTCAGCCTGGAGAAGAGAAGGCTCCATGGAGACCTTATTGTAATCTCTCAATACTTAAATACTTAAAGGGTATCTGTAAGAAAGATGGAGACAAAATCTTTAGTAGGGCCTATGGTGATAGGACAAGGGGTAAAGAGATTCGGACTATAACTAGGGAAAAAAATGTTTATGATGAGGGTGGAGAAACACTGGAACAGGTTGCCTAGAGAGGTGGTGGATGCCATATCTGTGGAAACATTCAAGGCCAGGTTGCAGGGAACTCCAAGTAGCATGATGTAGTTGAAGATGTCCCTGCTCATCGCAGGGGAGGTTGGACTAGATGGGCTTTAAAGATCCCTTCCAACCCAAATGACTCTATAATTCTAGGTACAGCTTCTACAGATGTGTGCAGGGAAAAAGAGCAGTAGCTATTACTTTGCATTTGAAATCCAAGCTGGATGACAGCATACATAAAATAATAAATAAGTAGAACTGTTCAGCTAATTAAGGACAACAGACTTGAAAAGGGAAAATTTCAAGAAATTCTGAGAATTAGAAGGTAAGATCCAATATATCTAAAGTTCCTGAAGGAGAGAAAAACTATCTTAATGCAGAAAATAGAATAAACCGAAAAAGAGTAGGTGGTGGGTAAATTATCAATCCTTCACGGATCTAAAAGTCAATTCACATAGAAACTGTAAATTAGGTGGAACTGATACAGAGGAATTTGAAAGAGCTTACACAGATGACAAGAACAGAGTAAAAAGACCAGGGCTGAAAATTAGATGTCATGAGCAAGAGAAAACCTGCATATTGAAATGGAAACCCTGTGAAGGGTTTCCTGCTCCAGTTAGTGGGCAGTTATAGTCCAGTGTTGCCAAGAAAGAAAAAAATGCCACTCCCATGCCATTTAGTGTAACTGGCATCAGTGAGAAAGTAGTAAGAAGTCAGATGTAGCAGGGGAAGACCAGACTAGAAAATACTTTTATAAATTAGCTGTTTTCACATAAGTTCAGCCTAATGAGTTTCACTCTCAAGTAAAAAAGAAGTACCTGAACAACGTCAGAAGCATTAGCAGTTGTTACTTGGAACTCATGAAGGATGGAGTGATATTCCATGACACAAGACAAATATACTGTTGAGCTTCTTTCTTAGAAAAAAAAAAAAAACACCTAAAGAAAATAGTCAGTGTGCAAGCCCCTAGAAAATAACAAAGAAATAAGCATCAGTCAAGAAAAATCAAGTCAAAAAAATGTCATCTCTTCCTGTGATGGAGTAATGGTTCTCATAGACAGGAGAGAAGCACTACCTTTGAAATACTTTGATTTCAGTATGGCTTTGACACTGCCTCACATGACTGTCACAAGCAAGTGCAGATTAGTGGGGACACTACTACACCACAGAGGTGTGTCTTATGGATTCCCTAGAGGTCTGCCCTGGGTCTTATGCTTGCACAACTTAATACTTGCACCAATGGATTCCTTTGCAGTAAGAAATAATACTAGGAATGCCTCAAGAAGGGCCACAAACACACAAGGGGACAGGATTAAAATTTTAATCTAAAGCCTCTTACCGAATATGAAAAATAGTCATGAAGAAAAAAGATGCACTGCATCAGGACAAATAAATGCAGGCTTAAGTAGGAATAATCCACTACATAAATACAGAGTGTACAATACCCACTTCAGCAGTCAGCATGGAGAAAAGAATTTGTCATTATGAATTACCCTTTGAACTTGAATCAACAGTGTCACAAAGTCACAAGGAAAGGTGAATAGCATATATGAACTAAAGGTAAGTAAGATCTATAAGCATGACTATCCCCTATCAGCATAGATTAGTGCTTCTTCTAAGCCATGGTAGTACAGTAAAGCAGAAGTACAGCATAGGGGAGGACCTTATATTGAAGGCTTTAATCATAAGTTAGATAAGCACTTGTTGGAGACTGTACAGCTATGGCTGATTCTTCCTTTGGCAGGTGGTTAGACTCTGTGGGGTGATGGGATAGGGTTAAATCTAGAGAAGATGCAGAATTCTAGGGTAAAAAACAGCTGCAACTCCCTGGATAGACTGAGGACAACATGTTCCCAAATACAACGATGAACATAGGCTTAGAGAAGCAAGTGTGAAACCAAGTGGAGACTACACGGCCCCCGAGCATTCAAATCCCAGCAGAATGGGAGAACATTGTGGTACTGAGACTGTACAGTACCTATCTGACAAGGGAGAATCAGGATGTTCTGCTGCTGAAGCCAAAAACCACGTGGAACCCCCTCCTCAGGTGCCAAGCCATGACCATCCCCCTCCATTAGGTACACAAACCAAAAATAAAAGATACTTATGACTAGAGCCACTCAAACTCCGCCCAAACATAAGTAGTAAAATACTATAAAATTAAATTGGAGATAAGGGGAAAGTGGGAGAAGATATCCACTGAAACTTCTGGGATCAGTCAATGAGCTGAGTCTGTCTTCTCCCTTCCCAGAGGGACGCCTTGGATCAGAAATATACTTTATGCATGTTAAACCCTGCTTTTAGGACTAGAACTTTTGCTTGTGCTTACCCTTTAGCATATTAGTAGATTGCTTCATGTCAGAGCTTGTGCTTGCTTAATATATGTATCAGTAGATTATTTTAGAACATATTTTTGCAGTAGACACTATCACCAACTCTCAAACCTTATTAATCGGTCACAATTTTTGTTAATAAAAAGTGTTTTTCTGTAAACTGTTAAAGTGAGTCCTTGAAGTTACCAGCAGTGGATAATACCATGGAAGGACCCACTGAGGGGTCTTTGCTCTGTTGAGCCACTCCCTCTAAAATGGTGGTCAAAGTACCCTCTGACCTTGTGAATCTGTGGGTGAAGGGTCTCATTACAAGACACTGACAGACTGACAGACACCAGGGTCTCAACTTTCCTGGGATTACTGACAGGCAAAAATTTAAACTCCCACCTTTCACGTGACAGACTCCATGGCCTTTTAAGGTACTCAGCCTTACCACTTATGGGCTCTGTCACTAGTGAAACTCTCCAGAACAGATTAAAATTGCAGTGGTAGGACTGCCTTTGCCATTACTTCTCTGGTGTTCGAAGAGCAGAAGTGATGCTGGGTGCTGTCCTCATACACAGTGAAACCATCCTTCCTTACCTCTCTCAGTGAGTTTTAGTTTTAGAAGGGAACAGCACTTAAATATTGAAACTATGGTGTAGTGCTTTGACACCTCAAAACTAAGAGACAGGCATACCTATCCTCATTTCCTTTAAAAAACAAACAAACAACAAACAAACAAACAACAACAATGACAGAAACACAAAACACAATCTTTTCTTGTATTTTGGCTCAGGATTTTTGGAGGGAGGAGAAAATAAAGCAGAGTAGCCTACATCCATTCAAAGACCCCAGTGAAATACCTACACAGGTGAGGTGGTTAAACAAGCAAAGTAAAATCAGAATTTGTAGGCTTTGTGGACAAATTTGACTCCCACCTTCCAAACAAAAGAAATTCAAAATTCAGTTCAACAATAGTGGCAGAATGAGTTGGGTGGCTAAAAGATTTTAGAGACTCTGCACTAAAGAGGTCATTAGAGTTGTGGGAAGCCCCGAGGACTGCAGGTGGAGGCTTTTGTTTCTCTCTCTCTGCCTTTCCCACTGCTCCATTCATTTCAGTTGACCTACTCTTCTTTCCCAATGAAGGACTCATCGAGCTGCTGAAATCCACTCATGCTTAAATAATTCTCCATCTTCCTTCTTACACAGGAGCTACCCTCCTACTCCTACTAATAGTAGCTCCTCGACCTCCACCCCCATCTTTTTGGATGGCTCCTACTTTGCACATCTCCATGATCCACTGGCTAGGGATTGGCATGGCCGCTGCTGGAAGCAAGAGGCAGGGAAGGAGGCAGCAGGGCAGCCTGTGTCACCTGTAGGAGCCTCTCCCTCACACCATCCCAGCAGTGGCAGTAAAGAGAGCAGCAGAGGTCTTGTCAGGCAAGGAGAGAAACAAGGACAGAAGTTACTGCCTTCAGCACTCAGCTCCTGCAGTTGGCTGTCTAGACTGGAATTATAGAAAGCCCACCCTGGCTTGTCTGTGAGGGTGACTTACAGCAATGCCTGCTGCCTAAATAATCCACAGGTTTACGCTTTGTACCCTTCCCTTTTTCTTGAGGAGCAGCTCATCATTCTTGTCCCCAGACCTCTTGGTTTGGGTTTGTTTGATTTTTTAACATAGAAGAGCTTCAGTCTGTAGCAAAGCCTGTATAATGGATGCCCTGAAGCTGTAGACATCTTCATCATACCAAGTAAAACAAAGAGAAAGAATTTGAACAAAATCATCGAGACGTATATGAAGATTCTTCAAAATCGTTACCGAAGGAAACTGCAAGGAAAATAAATTAAAACTTCCAAAATTACTGCTCAATGAAATTGAATACATAGTACCTGAAGCCACAGGTACTGGAACAGAGCTGCTACAGCTAAAACAAACAGCTTACACACATTTTATAACTAGAAATTAGAATTCTTTCCATCATTGCATTCTTGAGACTTATGCATTAATTTAGCTACAATGCAGCAGAGCTCACACTGCAGTAATGGAATATTGATTGTACAACATTCAGAGACAAAAAACTCATGTTGCTGAACTTTATACACATGCATGTTGTTGCAGTAAGAATTCCACATCAATATTCCTTGCCAAATATATCCAATCACCACTGTGTCTGCTGGTGATTTAATTACATACCATAGATTTTTGGTGGGACAAAGTCATGTTCGTATAAAACTAAAATTCCAGTAATGGAAATGACCTTGAGTAAAGGAAAATATTAAATGTTCAAATCCAGGAAAGCATGATGTTCATTTAGTTCTACTTCTTTGCTAGTTTATTAATATATAGCAATATACTTAAGAGTTACCAGGGACTTCTCTGAAGATGAATAATATACCTGTAGTGCAGATTTCCCATCCTGATTCAAAGTAACTTGTGTTTGTGTAAGTCTTCATCAGTTTGAAGCCCACTGTTAAATGAGTAATAATGAACAAGTAGTCACTGTTCATGCATTATTCCTCAGAACAGCTTCCTGAAACACTTCTTCAAAACAAATCAATCATAATACGGGAGCCTGCTTGCTCCACATTCCTTGCTCCTACCTCTCCTACAAGCCACACATCCTGCTCCAGAGCTGAGAGGCACCTCCAGCATCCACTGCTGCTCATTTCCTTGCTTTTGTTTCACCAGTGAATCTAATCATCCTCCAAAAGATCCTCCTGTAAATCCTCTGTTTTCCTGACAGTGGTATGAATATAACACTAATATCACATGTATATTAAGGCAATTTCTATACAATGGTAGTTATAAAACAATGTATGCATAGTCATATTTTTCTTTGAGGATTTTTTTTCACTGTTGCTGATGGAGGGAGGACTAGGCTTTTAATCAGCTAGCACTGACATGCCCTAGACAAAACAGTCATCTGATGGTCAAACTGATGGTCTGATCCCCTGAGTCAATTTCCTTATTTCTTTTTTCTCTTTTGGAAGAGAATAACATTATTGTCCTCTTCTCACTGAGCAATATCCTACCAATGACATATTATGAACATACATCCACTGAGCATACTTTGGGATTAAAAGTATATTTAAGAAATCTTTACACTGTTAAAATCATGGGTAATAACTCCAAGACACTTAGAATAGTTGCAATAATTTTTAACTATGTAATGCACAGAACTTTATAAGTAAACAACTTTTGTATTCCCACGTTTTTGACTACAGATATACTTCAGCAGCCCATGTAATGGCATTTACTGTTAAAATAATAGCATAGAAATAGAGATCCTGCCCCTATCCATTTGCTTCTCCTCTCCCATCAAGCTTTTAATGCCCATTCATCGTGTAGAGACAAATGTGGACTGCACCCCACCACTTCCCACTTCCCACTACAATATACAGCACACGAGTAAAACAATATTACAACCTGTGTTTTTGTCGTCTTCTCTGTGTTCCCATTAGCTGTTAACCACAAAATTTGACTTCAGAGTCAAATCTCCTTTAGAGCAGGAGAGATCAGTACCATTAGAAATTCATCTTTAACCATCTACCAATAACAAATATTTCCTTTTAAATGTTTATGGTTATTTAGAAGCTAAATACATTTAATTTTACCTAAGAAGAAAAACGTAGTATCTATCTTTTTGATTGGACTTCCTTATGGGCTGCTATGTAATTACCTTGAAAGTGTTTTCTGAAGATACTGCTTGCAACCAGCTTTTGTATCCCTTTGTATCACCCCTTCAAGGAATTAGTTTTATATACTATAAAGCACAAGAAAGATGCCTTTATTACCAAAATTCATTAGAATGTGCTAAACACTGCCAAATGAAGAAGCATTTTTTATACTTATTGTTATTACCTAGGGCAATTTACATTTTGCTGACTAGGAAAAAAATGGTATCTTTTAAAATTAAGGTTTTGTGAAAAAGAAGTGTTATTCTAAACCATAGAGCAGAAAAGCCTGAAGGCTCTTTATTTTTGCTACTTTGTATTTGAAATCCATTTACCTGTACCAGCACCAGCTTAACTAATCTTGAAGGTTTTTGCAAGAAAAGTGCACCAACCTTATCTACAATCTAAGACATCTGCATGCAAAAAGAAAAGGGCTTTTGCTGGAGGAGTTAATTTCAAAGAAAATAATCTTCCCATAATTGGAAATAATTGTTTAACAGATGAACAAAGTACATTAACAGTTTTCATTTTGCATCCCACATTTGAATAGCTATCAGGACTCAAAAAACAAATGTATTAACTCCCTCCTAAATTGTCATTGAGCAAAGAAAAAGCTGTAGAAGAGGCTATCTGGAGTAGTTCCCTTAGGATTTTGGCTAGGGGAAGAGGAAATCCTGCAGACATCCTCCCTGCACTAAGGTATCTGAGAAGTTGCTAACATTTTCCAGTGCGGTTTCCTCCAGAGCCACACTGATCCTTTGTGTCTTGAATCTCTTTTATCTCCAGAAGGTCTGAGAAAAGAGAAACTCTGACACTAGAGGAGACCACAGTTTCTCACAGAATCATAGAGTAGTTTGGGTTGGAAGAGGCCTTAAAGATCCTCTAGTTCCAACCCCTTGCCATGGGCAGGGACACCTTCTACTAGCCCAGGTAGACCCATTCATCCTGGCCCTGGCCCTGGCCACATCCGGGGATGGGGCATTCACAGCTTCATAGAGCAAGATATTCCATTGCCTCACAGTGAAGAATTTTTTCTAATATCCATTCTAAACTTACTCTCTTTCAGTTTAAAGCCATTCCCCCTTGTCCTATCACTACATTCCCTGTGTGACGGAAGACAGAAAAAGAAGACCAAAAAACATGTGTTAAGAGATGCCCTGTTTGGTGATATATTACTCTCCTTTCAGTGACAAACAAAACCCTCTGCAGTTAGTTCATGATCAGAAGAGAGGAAATAGTAAAGGCAAACCTAAGGGAAGAGCAGGCTGGATTTAGACCCCAAAGATGATGTGTCAATCACACTTTTGTTCTAAAAACACAAGAGAGAATGTCCAATAGCAAAAAACACTTGCCACAAGTGTCAGGGATTTTAAAAAGTATTTGCCAGCTTGTGCTGCTATTGCCTCTGGATCATTTTGAAGTAAAATAGCATGCCAATAAATACTATTACTAATGTCAGGGGTTTATGTTAAAGTGCACTTTGTGTAGTCAAAGAAAATGCAGCCCTCGTCATTTTTAAAAATGGTGTCAAATGAAGGTGCATCTCTCTTTAGCGCTGGCAATAGCTGCACTGTTAGAGCAAGCACGTACATGGGGCAGGCAGACACAACACTGGTACTCTCTATCTTGACTGCACAGTGGATGAATTAGGTTTTAAATGAAGACACCGCTCTTCCCAGTTACAGAGGAGCTGACTCGGAAGTTGTGACCAAAAAAAAGTAAGGTTAAAGATATAATAAAATTTAATGTAAAATGTCCACAAAGATTCATGAGAAAGTATTTTCCCCTCTCTTCCTTCCCTGAGTGAACATTTTACCAGGCCCCTGATAGTTCAACCCAAAAGAGGTTCCCCTCTCCTCATGGGCCTGAAGACAACAGCTCCCTCACCCATTGAAGTCCCCTCATATGAAAGAGATGCCCAGACCTTGCCCAGCTCTTCTCCATCCACATCTTCTCCCTAGGTTAAGTGTTTCTTTTATGCGAACACACATAACAGAAAAAAATCAGATTACATACTTTGAAAGTGATGGGACTTTTTTTCCCTGAGAAGGGAAAACATTACTAATTGGTAAGGCCAGACTACAAGCTCTCAATCCTACTTCTAATTTAAAATACTGATGTGAAGCCTGGAGATCTAGCTGTGCACAAGAAGGCATCAAAATGCCTTCAAAAGCACATAAATCAGGAAAATACCAAGCAAGTAGGAAATTAATTTTTAATGAATGTTACAGTGGGCCACAGAGTTCAACAGCGCTCTATTTCCAAAGATATCTAGAAGGAAACCTGGGAAACATTAAAAACAAACTTAGACTCTGTCAATGTCAGTGTATAACAGAGTAAATAAGGGGATGTTGAGGAGGTAAATGGAGAGTCATCAGTTAAACAGTGTGTTAAGAGGAAACACAACTGTTTTAACAACAGATAACAACAAAAGGATGCAAGTGAACCAGCCTAGACAATGCAGGCAGAGCTCTGCCTGTGCTTAAAGCAGTGTTAAGCCATGCAGGAAAGATTCAGAGCTGCCTATTGGCATTTAGGATAAATGAAGATTTAATTCATCACACTGCAGTAATTGATGCGATACACTGATTTGTAGTCAATTCTAGGAAGCTTCTGGGTGTAGTTTGTAATGAAACCACAGAAAAATGGAATTCAGGAGTAGTCCAAGGGGGACTACTTGAGCAGACAGTCTACTCTTGTGTCTGAGGAAATTGGTGCAAACAAATTCCAGCCTCAAGAAATATAATAGAAATTCCATTAATTTTAAAAGCAAGTAATTGTCTTACAGTTGTAAAGAGGTCCCTTAGGGACAAAAACAGGAATAGGACTCTGAACAAAAAACTCAAAACAATTTTTTCCCTTTTTTTAATTTTAATCACCAACTCCTTTAGTCAAGCAGAAGTACCACTTCTGACTTTGCACAATTCCTTGTTAAAGAAAGCTGTCCTCCATCCTTAAATATTTACAAAATATAGCATTTTAAAATAATGAAGATTAATATTTGAATAAGAATGCTAACATTAATTATATTGCAGTTCTTAACTATTTGAAGAATTTTAGAAAAAAATTTTCTGCGTGATGTACTACTTGCTACTTTTGTGTGGGGTTTTTCCACAGGTCTGGTTAAACAAGGACTGTAAGTAGAACATTGAACTGAAGTCTTTACTGAATAATTCTTTTCATGTGGTCTTGCCAGTTCTGTATGTGTATATTTTTGTTATGGATTTCAGTAGGTTTTGATCTCTTTTTATTAGCAACTTATCTGAATGGCACATTCATTAAAAAAAAGAAAAGGCCTTTTTCTGGTTTTGCAGACTGTGTAAATTTAAAGATAATGTATTCTGTACCAGCTCCACAATAAGATAAAACATATAATGACATTATACAGTAATTTGGGTATTTTACTGACTTTAGACTCTGGCAGTATGTTTCATGCCTCATTTGGTAGAAAACTCATTAGACTAGTGCAAACCATGTTTTAATGCAATAGGTTGAGAATTCTTTCCCAACTAACTTAGGTCTCTGCCTATTTTCCGTACTTTCATGCTCAAGTTAATAAATTGCAAACTTTTAACTCCTCGGTTTGCTCTGATCTCCTTTAGGTACTATTTATTGGTAGCTCTATGTTTTGAGAAAGAAGGAAGAGATTAAAGTCAAATTATCCCCTTAGGCTCATGGAATAAATTTTGCCATCATATAATCTGTATTCTTATGGGGCATTATATTTTATTGAGCTCTCAATTTGTGATGAGCATTCACTGAAACACAGAAATATCAATAGGGAAGAATACTGAAGAGCAAACTGGTGAGAAGTTTCAAAACCAGTTTCATGAGTTTTAGTGATAATTTTGGATTTGATAGCTGAAATCAATTGGAAGATCTAGTCTATTCTAACATCAGATATAAGTAGATTGCTAAACTGCTTATTAATTGTAGGTAGTGTATATGCATGTGCATGGGTCTGCACATGCAGTAGTTATGTGTCCCGCACTAGGTTTATTGGTGAACTGAGGGACTATCCAAGTAGTGGAAACTCAGGAGTGGATGCGTCAACAATGCTGTGTTGCAAGCTTCAAGACACCTGAGGCAACAGTGTGTCATGGCTCTAATATTCAAAGAACTCACTGAGTCCTGAAAGTAAATACAGTAATTGTCAGAAAAGCACTGAATTCTTATTAAGGTCATCCAACAAGAGTTCAGTCAGCAACATATTATTTGTGATTACAAAGCAAGAGCTGACAGGACTGTGGTTTTATCATGCACATATTAAGAGGTAGAAAACACCAATTCTAGTCTTACAATGTAGTTACTTGAGAACAAATTTTGAGATTTTTGGAAGAGACAAAATTATAGTTTCAAGGATCTGGCTATCTTAGAGGATATAGAACACATAGAATAAAAGACCTTCTAATGCTACACATTTTACCCTAAAATCACACCCCCAGATCAGATCATAGAACCAGAGAATCATAGAATACTTTAGATTGGAAGGGATATCTGGAGGTCATCTGCAAGGCTACCCAGATCCACATCCAGATGACTTTTGAATATCTCCAAGGATTAAGGCTACACAACCTCTCCAAGCAACCTGTGCCAATGCTCAGTCAATTATCCTGAGATAAGTCAGGCTGGATGGAGGAGTTGCCTGGCTGGCCCAACGGGGTAAAGACTTTTCCTTTTATACCATTTGAACCTCTCTGGTTTGGTTCAGTCAACGCTCCTAGTCTGTCTAGTCCCTCTTTTCAATCATAACCCCATAGGTACTGGGGGGTTGCTGATAGTCTGCCAACAAACTATCCCTTAAGCCAAGTCAGACCCAGTCCCTCATCCTCTCTTCACAGGGCAACCCATTTACAGGTATTATTAACTATGCAGTTCTCTCCACTGAATTTCATAAAGCTCCTGTTGGCCTGTTCCTCCAGCCTAACTTGGTACTTGTGAATGGCAGCCCTACCTTCAAGCTCATCGACTGGTCCTCCCATTTGCTGTTACCTGTAGACTTAGCGAGAATGGAATCCATCACCTTCAGAACACTGATAATGATATTACAGGGGACTGGTCCCAGGACAGGCCCCTGCAGTACTGCATTTGTTAACAGCCTCCAGACAAAGTGCAATTGATTAAACACCATCCTCTGTTGTGCAAAAGGTTTCACCAGATCTCAGTTGCTCCAACAACACTGTAGATTTGTAAAAGCACATGATGCTCAGGGTCCACCAGTTTGTTTACCTAGCTATTTGCATTTGCACAAATATAGGTAAGGAGGTTCTGGAAAAGCCACTAGACTGCCACAGCAATTGGCATCTCCCTTATTGTAATTCTTTGGTAAGTGTGGAGCAAGTAATCCTCATTTTTATCTGTCTCAAAGTATTGAGAAAGCTTTATGAGAAGAGATATATGTAATTATCTCCACTTATTACCAGGATTTGACATCATCACTTCTGATGCAAGTCACACTTTCACCTCAGGTTCACATGCACACAGTACATATTACTGATGGCTATTAGTGAAATTATTGTAACCAAAAAGGTACTGCCACAACAGCACATCTAAAGAAACAAAATTACAGGAGTAATTTAAAGGTCAATAAATATCACAGCTGGGGGAAAAGGAAAATGAGTTTATAGCTACTCAGGACTGTCTACAGAAAAATTAGGGTTTGAACAATAGTGTAAGCATGCATAGAAATGACAGCCAGAAGAAAATTTCACTTGGTGCCTGCGATACTACCTGCACTCTTCTTGTAAATCATTTCAGGACAAGAGCCCTGAGTATGGTAAAACAGCTACATTTAAAAGAACAGTTTTTAAAAAAATCTGCCAATTAAATACTTCCTTCTTCCTCCTCAAAGAAGGAATACATGTCTCTGAGGACAGAATCATTCAGTTCTGGATCAGTTACAAACTTCTGAGATATACAGATATCCACTGAGCCACAAATCTAGTGATTCTGCTGGGCATTGTCTTACCCTCATTCCCAGTGAATTCTTTTGACTCCCTTGGCTTTCAATTCCAGTGTTCTGGTTCTCCCACATCATGGCATATGATTTATTGGGATCTATATAATTGCTTATGTGGATCTAAAAATAATTTCAGATTGCATCTAGAGACAAACCTTATTATAAATAAAATACCAACCTTTATGTACAAATAGAAAGATAAATTCTCAATAATAGATATAAACAATTTTTTGTATCACATACAAAGGCCAGATGCTACATAAGGTTTGTTTGGTACTTGTTGAGATGACCTACATAATTTAGCTCTGGCTTTTGCTACTCTTGAGTAATGCAGGGATCTCATACTCAGGCTAATAAATTCTTCATATTACACCACCATATCTCCCCTTTACATAATGCATCATGCATGGTTTGGGTTTTTTTGTCCTATGTTTCATATCCAGTCCAATGCACTTCTGTTTTCCTGAGGGAGATGGATTGGAGAAAAATACGCACACAGAAAACAGAAAGTGTTGGCACAGCATAGCGCTTACTTATGCAGGCAGGCACACACAGCACATGTTCTCTTTAACTGAAGCTACGCAATAGTTGAATAATTCTGGCCCAGCACATCTGGTTGAAAGCATTGGAACCACTTAAAAAGTTATACATAAAGCAGGAGAAGAAGAAAAGAACACAATACTTCCTCCAGGGTCTTCAAACACTGCACACATTTTTTTTGAGAAATAAATATTCTACCAGCTTGATTCTCCTTAACTTATTCAAAATCAAAAGTTACAGATGAAGGTCATATCTGTAACATACTATCAGGAGTTTTGAGGGAAAAGTCATTAAAGAGAAATTGTCTCCCCAGAATACAACAATGTGAAGAGCCAAGTTTATTTGCTTTTCATAGTGTCCCTTCTGTACACTCATTCTGCATCCCTATCATGCATAATATTTTTCAAGAGCCTTTAAGGTACTGTGAACAAGCTGCAGTATTCTGAAACTAATTAATCTGTGGCACATTTGCAAGAAGCAACTGCATCTCATTATAGATATATATTGCTGTAGTGAAAGAACAGCTTAATCTTTCTAATATCTAGTCCTACAGGGTTTATTACATGGCTTCTGGCATGCTAATTTTTCACTTTTTTGACTATTTCTCTAATGATTGATAAATACTCCTGCAAAGGTGTTCAGGTAAACTCATTACTCCATTTTAAGCTATTTAAATTGTGATTATTAATGCTTGTGAAGTGTAACTGAGACTAATGTGCAGGTGTGGGGCCCAGGTCAGAAACAGAGGATGTGGCATTAGCTGGTGTACTGCATCAGTGCCTCACAGCTCACTGAGTGCTCAGCAGCTATGCTGAAACCTTGCAGGTAAGCACCCCAAAAATAATAAGAAAGGGAGAGATAGGGCTGCAGAAATAACAATATGTGACTGCAATAAATATTGAAACAGTGTAACAAATTACTCTGATTTGAAATCAAACAACCAGCCATTTGTGAGCGTTGCACAGATCAGGTGTTATAATCTAGGGTTACAAAACAATAAAATGGTATTGAGTTGCATTCCATTTATCTCACTAAAGATAAATTCTTCTCCTTCCAATATCCCTCTTCCATGCACTAAAATTTTTCCAGTGGTACACAATAGCAGGTACAGAACAGAGATCTTTGCAGATGAAGTAGAATTTTTTTTTTTAATAGGGAGTCTAGGAGTCTACAGTTAGCTTCTGAAATCTCATTTATTTAAAAAAGTATTGACCTTTCAATATTGGTGTATAAACCCAAAGCTGTAGTTCTTCGATGTAAGCACCACCTGGATAACACAGATTTTATATTTGTCTTCATCTCTTCATAATTTTAACAAGTTTTATAGGTGACCTATGCTACCTACGGTACCATTAGCACAAAAAAAAAAAAAAGCTAAAAATAATTCTCAGATGACTTAAATGTTTGCGAAGTGGCTCATTTACACACAGTCGGTACCTGTGACTGTTAGTGCATAAAAAATACTTGTTTTGTACTTCTCATAATTTTGTTGTTTGTTTTTTTCATTGTTTTTCCCCCTCTATTTACTTTATTTCAGTTACATTATTAAAGGCCAGATCCAATTCCATATGACAGAAACTTTTGTGCATCATAAATATTCATTGTGAGGAACTGCAAACAACCATTGCACCTAACAACTATTCAACTCATTTGGTAACTAATTATAACTAGCAAATACTTGCACAGAAATGGATGCAGAAATCTATGTAGAAAAGAAGACCAGTTTTAGCTATAATATATTTGCAAGGAGTACAATACCAAGCTCCAATCCTTACACAAATATTTGCCCCAAATATAGTTCCCCAAATATAGTTCTCTCTTTATTTCTCCCTTATTTTTGTTTTGCTCTCAGCAATACCAGTATTCACAGTGCATAGCAGAAAAAAAGCTAATTTAGAAGAATGAATCACCAAACCATTTCACAGCCTGTCAATGTAGCATCAATACTTCTAATTGCTATTGTTTATGTCATTAACAACCCTTTCAAATAAAGCTGCTTAACGAAGATATGTTATCAGGTGTGGTATGTTGCCAATACCAGATACATTGTGGATACCAGGAGAGATACAGACTTCAGAGGGAAATCTCCTCTTACTTATCAAGCAGAGCTGTTGAAACCTTGACACTTCCAATTATGCAAAGATCTATGCAAACCTTTCCCCTGGCATAGATTCAAACATCCTGGGTTTCACTGTGAGCTTTAGGTTTGAATTATTCCAAACCTCATAGTAACACTCAGCCAAAATTGTTAATTTATGCCAAATTCACAGAGCTTTGAACTGTTTCCATTTCTTGTTAAATCAGTGCTCTACAGCTGGCTTAAAAACTGGTCCAGGTTTGGCAGCAAACTCACAAATTAAATCTCAGTTCTGTACCCACACTAAATCATGCCTGGTAAGTGCAAACCCACATGGGGAGGGGGCATCAGAGCTCCCACTGCCTTGGAGGAGCAGCCCAGGGACAGATATAAAGATCACACAGCCCCTTCAACTGCAGCAAGCCAGATCTATACTGAAATGACTTACTGGATGCTGCTGAGAAGTACTCATTTGTGTGAGCATACCCTGCTCTCTGCCATGGAGATTCCTCCTCCCCAGACACTGTCACATTTTCCTTTCTTACATTTCATCTATCTGTGCTGTCCTCATTATGATAGCAATCAATATATCCCCATCATCTACCATGGACTAAATTTCAAGGACAAAAACCTCCAGATAGCATTTTTCATCTGGATTAGCGCTGCCTGAGGCAGATCCATAGTTGCGCCACCTCCCTAAGATTGAGTGCTCTTACCGACAAATGAGGATCGTATACCTTGGGATAATGGTCATGGCTCCCACTTTCAGCTCTCTGCTCACCTTCTCTCCCCCCACTGTATAGGTGACAGAGACACTCAGGGGGAGGCAATGTAATATATAACAAGGTGAGCTGGCACATCGCCTTAGTACAACTGGCTACAAGCTATGGGAGCCAAGCAGCAGCTGAGCCATCCAACAGGAGGGGTGAGAAGCCCTAAAAAAGAGTAGGCTGAGCAGAAAGAGCCAGGAACGGCTATGGCTTCCCCTTGTTGTAAATCTGCATAATTTCTGAAGGCAGCAAGTACAGTGTAAGAAATGTCAAATTACCTCTGGTAGATCTGGGGAGGGGGGGGGTCCACAAAGTTTAAGATGGAATTTGCTAAAACTCAGACAAGATTTTGAAAAATTAAGATTTCTCAATTTTTCAACAACATTCTTCAATATAAAACAAACCATGATGGAAAAAGACATATTGAAATCTTTGCTTGTCAAGATGAGCGGAGTCCAAAAATCACTTCAAAAGCAACCCAGCTATAATTTCTATTTTTATTTTATTACAAAAAGTCTATTGAAATAAATATGTCCCCTGTTCTACCCAAGATAATTTTTAAAGTACTCCTTTATTCATCAGCATTCACAACGCCTAAAATAGTATATTTAACAGTATCACAAAGTTGGCCATTTCAGAAGATTCCAGTTGATGCCTAAATCTAGTGTCTTTGGCAACCAGCTTGCACAGAGTGTGCACCCAAGTCTAAGCTGCAAAGTCATTTGACTTAAATCAGCAGCAAAGTAATACAAAAGAAAACTAAACATAAATCAAAAAACTTTAATCTTTGAGTTTCCTTTGCATGTTTGCCTGGGCAAAGCACATAGCCCCTGTTTCCACATGTGTTTACAGTAAGCAGTGCAGCTGCTCTTTGTTTCAGAGGGATGCATTACAGATGAACATCAGCAACTGGTCTGAAAACAGAGGGTCCTCACAGTTGATGCCTTTGCTAGAAAGCTTTGTAAGCAAACCAGTGAGGAAACAGCTGTACAAGATGTGGCTCCCATCCCAGGAGGGGTACACTTTGCCTCTCAGGGTAGATGCCCAGAGCAGGGCTAGCATAGGCATCTGCATCACCTGCTTCATGTGGCCTCCATACAGCAGTAGTGTCTGCTTGGCTGATCAAGCACCCATGTCACTCACAGGATAATGCTCCAAAAGGGTCACACTTGGAGAGCTGAGTTAGCATGGCAAAAAAGTAAGACACCTGGTGTTTTCAGCTCTTTATACCACAATATTAATCCTTATGCTTTTCTCACCCTGTTCTGGTCCTCCCTCTCCTCTCACCCACCTCAGCTGCCTTTCTGCCTCAGGTAGATGTCAGAGGACAACTTTTATTGGAGGAGACCACAATCTGTGTACAGCTGCTAAGTAAGTGCCACCTTAGGTGATAGAGGTATTGCTGATAATGCTAACAGTGATGAGGAGAATGATAGATTTTACAAGAGAAAATGTAGACTAAATTTAGGAAATGGGCAGGTAGGGAAGAAAAGCCATGTGGTGGGGAACTGATGTACGCTTAGGGTCCCCTTCCCAGGGGGGATCATTTCCATCCCTTTGGCAGGAAAATGGAGACCAGTGACGGCCTTCTATTCCCAATACTCATTTATTTTATCCTTATCCTGCCCCTTTCTTTCCCATTTCTTTCTTAACAGTCCTTTCCCCTTCTGTCCTCTCACACTCCGCCCTGGTATTTCACACTTTACCCTCACTGTTCTTTCTACTTGATTCCTTTTTTCCTTTTCACTTTCCACACCTTCAATTCCTAATATTCCTCACAGCCTGTCTTCCTCTCCAAGTTGATGATGGATGCAATCTCCCTGCCTGACCTACCCAATTGCTCTACCAAAACTGTCTCCACTGCTCCCAAAGCTACTAACTACTAGCACAGGCGTGTCCTGCTTTGGGAGAAAGGCTTCTTCTCTTGAGCACCCCCCACAGGCACTGGAAGCAGATGCCTGGCTTGTAGGGCACAATGCACTGCCCAGGGCCTGTGCCTCTAGATAGACAGCACACAGGCAGTTTCACTGGAAAGGTGGACATAAACCCCCACAGAGCCCCAGCTTCTCAGATTTGCAAATGTTAGAGCAAAACTGATTTGTGGCTCTGTGATGGACGTGGATGTAGATGCAGTGATGGGCCCTGAAACTGGCCTACTTTCCTGGTTACTGGAAACACATGTTCTGTATGGTGTCTCCATTTGCATCCCCTCAGGGATAGTACCAAAGGAACTTTACAGAGAGAGGCCAACAGGGCAGCATGGAATACATAGGAGTGTATACCAAGAAAGGAAAGTGTGATGGTTTCTGAACGCTGTGTGCCTCAATCTGCCTGACCTTTGCTGCTTACAGGTAAATACTCCTTAATCAAATGCTTCTATTGAACAAATCCAAATAATCCTAACAGAAAAGAGTGTGTTTAATGTGTTCTTGGTATGCTAGGATGGTTACCATTAATCCTTCACATAGTGTTAATATTTCAGCCAACAGTCATTCATTGTATTAACTCACTCTGGATTATCTAGTCATTACTTTATCTCCTACTGTTTGACACACCACCAAGCATTTTTCAGTTCTGCTCAGGATCTATTTCTTGCTTTATGCTAAACTTAAACCTTTTTCACATTCGTTTTATAAATTGTTATTTCTTTTATAGAGTTATTATGCTAATTCCAAGTGAATTTATGATCATTTAAGGATGCAGTTGTGATAGTCAAACAAAATGTTATTGTTTTCACTGAGTTGTATCATTTACAATACAGCTATTTTTATGAGAGATAAACACCTCCAAATTTATAAAGGTTATTACATTTTTAATGACAAAATTAAATGATAGTGAGAAGAGAGAGAAATTGATACATTCACACCAGGAGTAGAAAAAATCTGAAATAATTATGATGATCCTTCTGACAGATAGAAACAGGAACTCATTTTCTCCAGTGTTGCAGAAGCTTTGCATCAGGATAAGCAATGCATGTCATCGAACGGAGACTTTTCTGGGTTTCTCTGTCATTACACGAGAGACAAATTGATGGAAATCCAATCAAAGAACTTTCATCAAGATTTGAGGACATAAGAAAAAGAACAATTATTTCGTAAATTATTTTTTGCAAATCTGCTCATGCAGGAAGTTATTGCAGAATGACTTTGTTTACTGTACATTCATATTGGTTAGTTTGTACCTGTTGACAGTACCATACTAACAGGAGAAAAAAGAGAGGAAGAGAGACATGTATCTGTGAAAATGAAAGGTTTTGAAGCCAGGAGAGTAAATTTGACATTAAAAATGGTGAGCAAAATGATCTGATGCAGGGGAGATTATGACCATCTGGGCATATATGCAAAAGGATATGGCAGTCAAAATATGTTGCAATATTGAAAATCATGGAAAAGGAAAAGCTGTAATGTCCTTTACAAATTTATGGAACAAATAAGTGCATTTCTCTTTGCACAGTCAATAATACCAGTATGCTCTCAGCAGGAAAGAGGAAAGGGACCAGTTGAGCAAGACCTGGGTTATAAGTAAAAATTGGAAAGCCAAACTCAGAAACTCAAGGGTAGCAGAAAGATGATGCCACTTGCAGAGATGATGCCTTTTTGGAGGAGGGGCAAGGGGCAGTCCCTGAGCTCTGACTATTGCCAAAGTGGGGAGCCCTAGGCACACAGATGCCAGGCCAAACTGGGGGACACTGAAGGCCTTACTGCCACAAGCCCTGAGGCTTCATCCCTCAAAGAGAGAAGAGCAAGAAGGACATACTAGCCCCAGAGACCTCTTGGAGGCAGTCAAAGGGGAGTTTCCTTTCTTCCAAATGGGAAAGTGAGGCCATCCTACAGAAACCAAAGGATTTATTGATTTTTCATTCTTCAGTCAGAAAAAGTGTATTTTGCTTTCATTCCAGCATTAGGTGTATGAGATGTCCCAGTAGAAATGCCATCTCATCTATTCACTTTTGTTCCTGCTATTTTTCTTACTCTGGTCACAGAAAGCTAAATTAGTATGCAGGGTGGGAGGCAGAGGAGAACTAGGCAGTCATAGTAGATTTATAAGAGGAGACTTTGGCATCTGGGATAACGTTGCAAACAAGAACTCTGAGGCACAGAAGGAAACTGGAGGCCTACCCTGATCAAGAAGAGCACAAATAAAAGACAAATGGGGATATTTTTTCCCTCAACATTAACCAATGCAGGGATATGGAAAAAAGACCTTTACTTCTTACAGATGGTGTTATGAGTGTACAGTTGAGAATCATCAGCATTAAACCATGTGAAATGAAGGTCACTTATCTAAACTTCCATCCAGCCCTAAGCAATGTAGATTCTAATATACACTCATTACTTTGAAAACTCGGATGATTCATAACACAGGATCTAAAATCTCTCATTTCCCAGCACTATTATAGTGTGCAATTAGTTAAGATTATAATACAAAACAAATTCAACATATCATCATAACTCTTTTTTTTCCACACTGTTTAAGAACTGAGGAGTTTGCAACAAAAGCTCCGTTTCATTATTATCTCTTTTTTATAATCTGCCATGCTTTGAAGCTTCCCCATCATCAGACTCCCCAATTTCCATCAGTATATTAATAAACAACCACGCAAGTACACATGCTTTCTAAAGTATCACAACAGTTACTTGGCACTTCTTAGGAACACCCAGGATCAAGCTTTCATTACTTTGTCTCAGAGATGAAGGGGTAGGACTATCTTGATCTGCCTCACCTTAGTCAATGAGGTAAAGGCTGTGAATGTATCTATACGCACTTTAGTAAAGCCTTTGACACCATTTCCCAAAGCATTCTCCTGAAGACACTGGCTGATCGTGGCTTGGACAGGTGCACTGTTCACTGGGTCAAAACCTGCCTGGATGATCAGGCCCAGAGTGTGGTGGTGAATGGTGCCACATCCAGCTGGCAGCTGGTCATAAGTGGTGTCCACCCAGGCTTAGTGCTTAAAATCTTGTTTAATATCAGTCCTGTTTAATGTATTTATCANCAAAACCTGCCTGGACGATCAGGCCCAGAGTGTGGTGGTGAATGGTGCCACATCCAGCTGGCAGCTGGTCATAAGTGGTGTCCACCCAGGCTTAGTGCTTAAAATCTTGTTTAATATCAGTCCTGTTTAATGTATTTATCAATGCTCTAGATGAGGAGGCTGAGTGTTCCTTCAGTCAGTTTGCAAAGATACTAAGTTTGGCAAGGGTGTTGATCTGCAGGACGGTTCTACAGATATATCTGGACAGGCTGGATCAATGGGCCAATTGTATGAGGTCCAACAAGGCAAAGTATCAGGTCCTGCGGTTGGGTCACAACAACCCTATATAGCACCACAGGCTGAGGAAAGAGTGACTGGAAAGCTGCCAAAACTAAAAGGATCTAGTGGTGCTGGTTAACAGCCAGCTGGACACCAGCCAGCAGTGTGCCCCAGTGGCTGAGAAGGTCAGTGGCATCCTGGCCTGTATCAGAAACAGTGTGGCCAGCAAGACCAGGGCAATGATTGTCCCTCTGTACTCAGCACTGGTGAGGCCACACATTAAATCCTGTGTTCAGTTCTGGGCCTCTCACTATAAGAAAGACATAGAGCTGCTGGAGCATGTCCAGAAAAGGGTAGCAAAGCTGGTGAAGGGTCTGGAGCACATGTTTTGTGAGGAGCAGCTGAGGGAGCTGGGGTTGTTTAGCCTGGAGAAAAAGAGGCTCAGGAGAGACCTTCTGGCTCTCTACAACCACCTGGTTGTAGTGAGATGGAGGTCAGTCTCTTCTACCAGGGAACAAGAAACAGGATGAGAGGAAATGGTTAAGTTGTGAAAGAGTAGGTTTAGATTGGAGACAAGGAACAATTCATTCAGGGAGAGAGTTATCAAGCATTCAAACAGGCTGCCCAGGGAATTGGTGCAGTCACCAGCCCTGGAGGTATTTAAAAGTTGTGTAGATATGGCACTTAGAGAAGTGGTTTAGTCATGGACTTGGATGTTCTGGGTTAGTGGTTGTACTCGATGATCTTAAAGGTCTTTTCTGACTTAAATGATTACATGATTACATGACTTGTCTCTAGGTTAAGACACTTAAATGTAGGTATTTTATCCACCAAGTTCATGTGTTGGCATCTTCAGTTAGGTATCTTACTCTGGAGATGAGTCTCTCAACCCTCAGTGGGTTTATATGGGACTCTATTAGTATTTCAACAGTCTGTCTGGCAATTCCAGGAATTTTTTTTTTCATAAGAAGACAATTGTACAGAAGTGCATACTACAGTCCACATGTTGCCTGTGCGCAAGTATGTATGCACCCTAGAGGGTAGCTGTTCTTTTCCCTGTAATGATGGAACTTAATGAGTTCATATAATTGTTTTTCCTATTTTCACTCATGAGAGCAAATGCTAGTAATAGATAATTTTTGTTATGGCATTGCAGCTTTTTCAATCTAGGCTGTTTTATACTTGTGGATGTCTGTTGCCATCTGTCTTGCAAAAAGCCACTGGCATCACTAGAATCAAGGTTCTAACAGGTTGATTTTTCACTGTTAGAGGTATTTTATTTCATTCTGTCTAAAATGACTTATTATTAAAGTTCTTTTCTGAATATTAACTATTTACTTTTTCAATCTTCAATAGTAAGGAAATCATTTGTAGTTTTACACGATAAAATTACCAGGGTCATGTAACTTTTCCACAGCTTTGTATTGTTAGGTGGAAACACAGCACTTTCTCCATAGAGAGTAATTGCTGCCTATAAAAGGGAGTATTTGCTGCTCCCACAGCAAAGCCCATGGGTTTCGTATATATTTGTCATTTTCTGTGGACTGATTACCTCAGTGATTTGTATCTTCTCTGATTCTTTTAATGTGACCCAACAAAGCTGGCAACCTTCCCACTCAAGGTGCCCCTTGACTGGAAGTCCACCAGTGCACCTACATTTTTCCACACTGAACACCCAAACTTCACATGGGAGATGTCTGTCAAATCTCTGATTTTCACTGAGCTTACTCTCTAGCTTATATATCCTCAGGGCACTCCTGTAGTTCCATCTTCCTATATACAACAAAACCCCACCTGTATTTGATCTTGGTAGATATCTCATTTCCTTAATATCTCACTTCATCATCAAATACATGAAGTAGGGATACAAGAGTTTCCCAGAGCGATTGGATTAAACAAAACAAAAAGTTAAATAATTCAGCAACTCTATGAGGTCACAGCTTACTTCATCATCCAACACAATGTCCAAAGGATGCTTGTCTGGCTTTGAATGAGAAGTCCTTTGAATGGACAGAGTCTTTGAGAATAAGTCAGACTACATCTTGGCAACAAAAAGAGAAAGAAATTTCTTCCATAATAGGGAGATTACAGCTGCATAAACCAAACATTCAGCCCTCTTGGTGAGCAAACTAACTAATAGATTTTATTCCCCAAATCTTTCCCCCAAACTGACTTGCTCTCAGTGTGCCAGGGGAAAGCTTTCCTCAATCCCCTCCCTACCTTGTAGGGATTGGTTTACAATATTTGGAATGGAGAAAATCCTGCCAGAAATGGATTTGTGAAGAAAATCAACAAGCCACTGATAATGCTTTAACAACTGATTCTTTTAATGTTGTTTGAATGTACAAAATGTCTGTTAAAATGTCTTTTTGCAAAGTCACTGTTCCTCCTTCCCAGAATATCTTGTTATCTCAGGGCTCTGGAGGAAAGTTGTGACATGCCTGTTACCTGAACCCCTCTCCTATTGAATGTAAATCCCCTTCCTCCCCTTAGGCCAGAGCCAAATCCCCTCTTGTTTTCTATTGCTGGGTTTTGAATCCCTCCAAGGTCCATATAAACCCCTGACCAGCAATTAATTCTTTTTTCTCCTTCTCCCTCTCCAGTGGTCTCTGTGTGTCCTTCTCAGGGGCTCTCAGGGACCACATGGTCAGGGAAAGAGGGGAGCGCATTTTCTCCTATGTAATGGACTAAACTCCAGGACCAAGAGAATCATCATACCGTTGCAGATTGCATCCCTACAACAGACAGCACCAACGAGGCAGAAGGACCCCCAAAGGGACACTACCTAGGCATACTGTGCAAGATGAAAGTGATGGGAGCACCAGCGAAACCACAGCAAACGCTGAGATAGCCAGATCTCACCACTCCCTCCTACCTCCGTCTGTGTCCCAGCAGAGGACTACCAAGGTCCATAAATTTAAGTCTGGTCCTGACAGTTTTACTGGGTCAGAACCACAGTGCTTAATACTACGCTGGATTCAGCTGCAAGCCTGACTGATCTTTCTGGCTTGGCTCTCACCTTGAGTAAGGATGCCTCCAGGAAGTTTCAGCTCCAGTTACCAGTCGTGCCAAGGAAATGGTCTGCACATTGAAGCTGAATTATTTTGCCTCTATCAGTCACCTTCTGACTACACTGCACTTCGATGATGTTCTTCTTTTTTCAGATTTGACCTTCCCCTCAAAAATAGTCTTTTTCCAGTACATATCCTTGTGTCTGCTGACAACAAAACAGCAAATAAAGCTGGCGCAGTACTGTCATTAAACTGTCATCTAGTACAGCCAAATTTGAGAACGTACTCTTTCCATCTACAAGGCGTTGGTTTATCTGTACCAGCCAAGGGCCCCGAAACACTTTGTTCATCTTGTCATGCCTAAGGTGTCCTTGCCCACTCCTACCAACCTGGGTACTCACTGCAACCACACCTTCAACAGCTTGTGTCAGAACAGGTGTTCTGAATTTCCTGTTTTGTTTTGTTTGATTGTTTGCTTTGCTTTTTTAAACAAAGCCTACATAGGCCTGTCACAAGTAATTTGCAATCTAAGAAATTACAAGCAATGTAAGTACTCTGATGGAATACACCTGCAAATCCAGGTGACAGGAACATTGCACTTAATTGGCACATGTAATTATAGTGACTGAATCAGTCTCAGTGCAAAGATGGTCTCTCAAGTCTAGAAACTGTGCAACAATATTTACACACACACATATACACACAAAAAAACCCCTCAAAACTAAAACCAAACCAAACCAAACGAGAACAAAGCAACCAACCAAGCAACAAAAACCAGACAACAACAACAACAAAAGAAGCATTAAATTCATGAGTAAAGACAAAAAAAAACCCTAAAATGAAAACATGGGGATTGCCATTCCTTGATGTCTTCTGGGAGTTGTGAGTTAATCAAAGACCTGAGTCTGGCTAAAAACATGGAAGAAACTCATACCTTGACTTCTGTAAGAAATGAAACTAAATGACTTAGTGATCTACTTGTGGCCTTAAAATCTAAGATTACCTGTCCATCTAAAGCCTTGTACAAGATCAAATTCATATTGAAGTCTTCTTGTATGTGAACATGCAAAAAAAGTTAAAAACCCCAGTAAACTCCTTAACCTGCCCTTGTCTTCTGAAAGAGCAGCAGTCTCAGTAACTCCCTTGCTCAGTCTGCACATAAAAAATGGAAGCACAGAGCAGAGCAGGTTTCCTGCCTGCCAGGCCAGCACAATTTTGTCCTTTCTTTCCCACACAGTGGTAGTAATGCAGAGGTTAGCAGGTCAAAGTGTGCACATGCAGGAAAAAACAAGATCTGGTCCTTTTGCAGGTGTCCTATCACAGCAGGGGGAACAGATGGGAAAATCAGTAAAATTTGGATTCACAAAAAAGCTGCTCGATTGGACAGCATGCTACCTACTTGAAAATATGACCTTCCAAGAGAGACTTCCCCTAAAATCACTGGCTTAACTTTTTCACCAAAAGTAAATGTCAATAAAAGAATTAGAGGTAAGCAACAAGTCTGATACTTCTGGTTTTGTTCTTGAAAAGGCAAATTTACAACTGAATCAGTCATCAGAAAGTCAATTCACAGCTGTGACAAACAAGGGAAGAGCTATTCAAGTCACGGTATCACCAATAGTATTAATGATCTTGGTAATGAAAAGCTGATGAGTTTTAACAAGTGTTATCTGACACACAAGATAAATACTATTAAATATGAAAAGTCTCTTTAATTACATGTGGAGTTTAGAGGCTTATAAAACCCAAGCAAATTGGTATTCCACTGACTCCTTTACCTGTTACTGGGCAGGATAATGCCATCACTCAATCACTGTCTGTGCCAGCTAAGCCCTGGCTTTCCACAACACACAGACGCGTGGGGGCTTCTGTTCTGGATATTTCCATATGGAAGCCATAGGCTCAAGGCAATTGCAAAAGCAGTGCTGAGTTAGTTCTGTACGACTGGGTAACAGAGGTGCTGCAGGTTTCAAGCAAGTGAAAATGCTACCACATTTAAATGGATTTAACTGTGTGGTTGTTTTTCGTATGCAAGAATCTTGTAAAGCTGCCTATGTCAGGTTTTTCTCTGAGACACTGGTAGTCGCAAAGGCATATTGTAGCTCTTGAAGGAGATTTAAAAAGGTGCAGTCTGACAGACAATTCCTGACCAGGTTTGTAATTTAGAATTCAGCAGGCTTTTGTGGGCCTGTGATAAACACTCTGCTTAAATGCTTATAAATGCCTGTCCTGCTTTTCACTAAGATGGCAAATGTCTGTTAAAGAAAAAAATGTCTCTCTCAACCTACACACTTCTCTTCACCTGTATTTTTATACCAAAATTTAAAACAGCAAATAAAAGACTTATTTTTTCATTTTAATAGGCATTATGCTTTCTCAATATTTCCATACTTTCTTAATATTTAACATACTGTCATGAATAAGAGGCACTTCCTACTACTTCTACTCTATAGCAAAAGCACAAGAGAGAAATGCAGATTCATAAAGTTGCACATCCAGATACACTGCCCCATCAACAACCCCATGTAAAGAGCCTCACCTTTGACCTAAAAGAACTAAGTCGTGTTCACACTAGTTTAGAGAGGAGGCCTGGGGTCCACAGCTTCTCTTTCAGGGAATGGGAGTAACCCTACAGACCAAGAAGGATTAAAATCTCAGAGGAATGATTTTCTGTGTAGGATTTTCTTAAATAAATCAAATTTCATTTTTTATTAAATTGGACCATTTGTTCACTTATATCTGAAAGACACATACCAATATGATCTGTCAAAAATATGACATATACAAATGGAATTTCAATGGTATATTTATAGTTATCATTAACATATTAAAAATGTCACAGTGTCCTTTAACAGAGAACTGAAGTAAAAACACTTTGAAGGCGAGGTCCTCTGAACACTTGCTATCCAACCTCCTTTTTTTTTGTTTTGTTTTCTGAGGAAGAAGAAATTAACTCCAGCATATAAGAAACATATAAAAATATTTAGGGTGAGTTTCTAGGTGTGTTCTCCCAAATTTCATGGATCCACTCAATTAAAAATATTTTCTATTCTTTTTTTTTTCATTTATTCAATATTTTTTAAAGGACGAGTTCACACTTCGTTGAAAACAAATTCTAGCCATGGTAGAAAACAAGTTGAAAACAAATTCTAGAGGAAGCAGGAAAAGAAGGGACAGAATGGAGTAGAAAATGAATTAATGAATTATTTTTACTTACCAGTTGTTTGAGAACAAGTAAACCCCACTCCTCTCTGGCTTCCTGAATGGCACTTTATCTGTAAGTCTCATTTTCAGTGTATGCCAGCAACACTGGAATACTTTTGTGGGGATTAGTGGTGCTTTGAATAGCAGTTTGGGTGTTACACAGGTACATATCTAAGCTGACAAGCACTAAGAGTGCAAAGTCCAGGAGAAACTGAGACCTCACAGGATGGGTATTTTACATTTGGTTCTGTCACTTGCTGTGGAGTCACTTCTGGCTGCTTTTAACAGGTTTATGAAGTACAGTACAACAGATTGTACTCCTAACTAGTAGAAATTGCAAGAACTGACACTGTAAAATGCAGTGTTTTTCCTTTGAGATGTTCCCCTCTATTGCTGCCAGGAGCTGAGGACCCTCAGTCCCTCCAGGAGTTGCTCAGATCACCTCAGGATCCAGTCTGTTTGAGCCTCTTACTATTCCCTGTGTATTATATTATTATCGCCATAGAAACAGACATACAGTACCTTTGACTTGAGGAATAAGCACAATTAATATTTTGTAGCTCAAATTTAAAATGTTATTAACTTTTCATAATCAGAGCCAGATACTCTCAAATTTGGAAATTATACAGCATTTTTTTAAGTTTTATAGCTGCTTCCATTAAAATCACTGGAGGTGTTAAAGACATGCCTTTGACTTTTAATGGGAATGAGGTAAACTCTTAAGTACCTGATGTAACCACAGGGACTTTTTATGAATTATGGGGTATGATACCTCCATGAGAACATGGAAAGAGTTTTACATCTTTACAATACTGAAGAGTTGTGATGTATTTATTACTCACTTTGTCCAGGCCTAAGCATTTGAAGCGCCAAAAGGGGATGCTGAAAGGAGGTGGATGAGCAAAAAAACCCACAAGCAAAAAATATAAAATGGTTGTGAGGATTATCAGGTTATTAAAAGGAGACAAAAATTTTGACATGTGCAAGTATGAAATTTCTACGGAATTTATAATCCAAACTGTTGGTCATCTTTACTTTCCAAGCAGAACTGAATGCATAATTCAACTGAATGAATAATTCATTATACGTCTTGGACAAACCACACTGTAGCAAAATGTTAAAAACACAGCACACAACTGTGTATCAAAACTGGCCAACTGTATGGACAACCTTGTCTGCCAACACACACCTGGGTCTACCTGAGGAAGCAATTCATTGCATTAACAGGACTGTCTTTGCACAATTCTGGGTGGCAATGAGGATTAAACTTTTTCCATCACTACACAGCTTAAAGGCAGCTCAGTGGCACTGTGGGAAGGAGACAAGCCACCAAACTGCACAATGAGCAGCTACAGCATCTCGTCCTGAGCTCACTGCCTTACTGGGGAGAAATCACAGCATAAAGCAAATATGCTTTATGGCATGTTACTGTGCATCAGATCTCTGGGTCCCTTCAGCTACCTGCAAGCTTAAATCACCAACATGAACATACATGCACACATGGGATACACAACACGTGAGCTGCCCTGAGACCTGCACAGCAGATGAACTGACATCCTCAATGCAGTAAGGAAGGTAAGGGAAAACAAGTTTGCATCCTGCCATTGCAGTTCCTTTCACCTGTTATAAAGCTACACACCATGACTTTAGGAGGCTCTTGCTTTGACCAGAAGGAACAGTCAGAGGACCAGTGAAGCAAAGCCTACGTTTAATGACACCTCCATGCCTACTTTTCTCCAAAAGCAAAACTTCTGCTGGCTCCAATGTTGCAATATCAGAGGGAAGGTGTCACTCATTATCATCTGAGGATCTGGCATCCTCATTAAGTAAAATACCACAGATGATGCAAAGACTATTGAAACAAAAATATTGTCTCTCTCAAGAAATGGAATTGTAAAAACAAAGTATTAATAGTTCACTTGGTAAAAACTTTACAATGTGTTTGGTCACAGCAGTCAGAAACTGCCTTAACTTTCTCTCTGCTTTTAGTGCAAAGTACAACACAAAGCCTCCAAATGCAACAAAACCCCACAGACAAAGAAATACTTCATCCATAGATGCATTGCAACTCATATGGACCTTGTTATGGTTTATTTTTGATAAAATCCTGCCTTAAAAGTGATCATTTAAATTCACATGCACATTTGTAACTACAAATAAATGACACAAATATCTGTAAGCTTCATTGCATGAGAAAAATCAACCAAAACTTAATACCTCGAGTTAGAAACTGCAGGAATATTAAGATGTTATATGGTAACACTTTCATAGTATGCCATCTGGGAAATAAAAAAAAAAAAAGACTACAAATGGGGGGGTTTGCCAAACCAGAATAACACCTGGCACTTTTATCTGTCTGTTTTTGTTAAAAAAACAATAAAAAAAAACTGCTGAAAAAACACTGCAAAGACATCAAAAGTTCAACATAAAAACACACATATGTAAATTTATCTATGTTTGTCTGCCTATCTATATCTGTCTATGTTGGTCGGTCTGTCTATCTATCTATCTATCTGATGTATATCTGTAGTTTTATCATCTTCATTTCGCTATGGAAAGCAAAGTCAGAAGAAGGAATAAATACGTGCTTATTTAAAATTGAATTAAATTCAGCTGAGAAGCTGTTGCAATGTTTACAGCTGTACCCTTTGAGTACTCTTTAGCATTCTTCCATTTATTTACATGTATACTTCAAAATGCAACTATTAAAATCATTTAAAGCATTCCAGATAAACTGAGGATGCCTTGCCTTGTTTTGTAGGCAGTTGGGCAACAGAAACAGAAATGTATCAAGCAACAATCCACAGGTACAAGGTGAACCAGTATTAGAGACAAAAACTAAATTCAGAGACCTGAAGGGAGGAAAATAAAGCATAAAACTTGAATAATCAAAAATGCATAATTGTTGCAGAAACATATTGGGAAAATTCTCCCACTGTCTCCCATAGGGTAGAGAGGAAGTTGGGTTTTAGTTTGTCAGATTCAGAGATAGAAGAGAGCTCTGCTCCAGTATGGTTGAGCAGTTCTGTGCTTGTATCAGATGAAGGTGGGGAAAGGTCATGTACCTGGGCTAAAGTAGTTTATTGGGATTTCCATTCGGTGTAAACGCCCCAAATACTCAGCTCGTACTCACTGCTGGTGCATTCACAGCAAGTAAATAAATAATCATTTTCCTCTCAGTATGAACCAGGAACAAAGAAGAAATCTCAAAAATTTTCATGGAAAGTAAAATATCCAGGGAGTTATGTCTGGGAAGTATGAACTCCCAAACAGATATTTCTTTCTCCAGACCATGCTGCTTCTTTATGCTATTACTTCTATATCTTTCTGTCAGAGAAATATAGAAGCAAGTAGGACTGGGAGATGCAGCCAAGTGCAGCCACCTGCAGATACTAGGAAAACCACAAAATATTTCCTGAAGCAGCAGATGCCAACATTTAGCTTGCTGCAGATATTGAGAAGAAACAGGAGAGGGAAGGCTCAAGCAGCAGAAAAACATAAGGAAAGCTTCTATGCTTATCTCACTGCAGGACAGAGAGATTCAATTAAAAGATGGTTAAATAAAATTGTAAATTTGTGTTCATACGTCTTTTCTGGGAGACATAATAATATGTGCAGAATAAGCAGGAACACATAGTTAATTATTTTCCCTTGATTTGGGTCCACAGTAATATTTCTGGTATTAGAAATCTTCTCTCTCATTGAAAATGAGATGTTCCTGACAGTAGTCTCACATTTGAGCCGCAGGGTCAGAGCTGAAGTGAGTATGAGTCGATAATGGAAAGAGAGACAATGTAAATAATGAAATCAATGGAAAAGAAACTCCCACTGAGTCTGTCTCCTAGTGGACCATGCTGTAAGGCAGTAGGAATACATCCAAGTGAACAGAAATCCTGAGAGGAAATTGTACTTAGGAAAAAATGTTTCTACATTTCTTAATGTAAAAGAGCTGTAGAAGGAATTTAACCATTTGTCACTGCAATGCCCCTCATGATGATGCAATGGCTTACCCCATCTATAGCCCAGGCATTGCCAAGGCTAGTAGCAATGACTGACATTTATGCAGGAGAGCGAGTTGTTACTGGGGAGAGGAGTTCTATTCATTGTTTGTTGGGCATGTTGATGATAAACCTATATTTTCTGACAATGAAGACTTTTAGATTTAGTTTTCAAGTTAAAAGAAAATGAAAACATTAGAAATACACTAGGAGGAACAAACAGATAGTACTGTAAATAGGAATAGGTCAGACCTTTTCCTCTCCTTGCTGATTGCTTGTCAAAGGTTTCATTAGATCAATGCCTCAAAAAGCTGAACAATTTGTAAAGGCTGAATAAAAAGCAACATGGAGTCATTTGAGAAAAGTTGGGTTATGTGTGACCAAAGAAAATAAATGAAATGTCCTAAGAGAGTAAAATATTTCTACCTGTCAAGTAAAGAAATGCATCTGATTATGGCCTTTTTCATTATTTGCTTTTGCCTGTTTTCCAGTTTAGTAGAATTGTATCAAACTCAGTAGATTCCTTCAGATCCATTGTTTTCTGTTTGGCTACAGCTTTTAGGGGGTCCAAAATTGCTAAGTAGTTTTCTGAACAAGAACTATGAGTCAGGGACTCCTAACTATTCAGGTGTTAGACAAAGAAGTTAAGCACCCACTGACTCAATAACTTGCACAAGGCAACAGTGGAAATCTGGAGCAAAACTGAAAAAATACCCATGTCACCCCAGACAGGATTCAGCACCATAACACCTCGATCACTCTTTTGTCACTACTTCAGTGCTATCACAAAAACAGAGCAGGAATTAAATTCTGACAGATAATTAATTACATAAGCAAGCCAATCTGTCCTGGGAAAGCTATGTTTTAATCACGAGTTTCACTTCAGTCTTCAGCCAAAGGCCTGATAAATATGGCATTGCAAATCAAGGGCTCTGATCTGGCAGAATAATGTAGAAAAAGATACAAGTTCTTTAGGGTTATGGCTTATGTGCACTCCACTGAGGTAAAAAAAATGCAGTAATTGTCCTCTGAATAACTGAAAGGCTAAGGCTCATCGGAAATTCAGGGGATGATTTCTGATTTCTAACTGCTTCTTGCTTCTCAGTTTCTGGTATCCTGTTAAGGGCAGGAGAAACACTGCTGCTGATCACTCTTTTGATATTATAATGGAAGAGTTAATTCCCTTGGAACTAATCAGATATTACACATCATTCTACAATTATTCTATTGAAAAATGTCCCTCTAAAGAAAAATTAATCTAACACCTATAAATGATGCACACATGTATTTTCAATTGTCACAAATAAAAGATCTGTTCACCCTCTTAGCATCAATTTTTTGCTGCATGGATTTGTAGAAACAGTTCTCTTCAAAATTCATAAGATCTCCGTGTTCATTAAATTTCAGCTGTTCTGAAGAAAGATATTAATACTTTGGCAAAGAGTTCTCATTGTTTGTAATGAGAACTGCCCAATAGTTGGATGAGTTCAAAGGATCCCTGCCATTTTTAATTCAAGACTGAATAGCATTGTATCTGCTTTTGTATACTGGACTATAAAACCATCCGCCTGTACAGTTGTTCTAAATTTCTCATTATTTTAGACTGCATAGTATGTGTTTGCTATTTTAAATTACAGTGCTGCAATTCATGTCCACTGGCATGAGAGATAGAAACTGAAAAATCTTAATGCCTACTACAGGCTGATGCAGTCGAGGGAGAGCAAGAAGCATGACAAATTTGTATTAATGCCTTTGTCAGTGATTCTTTTACAGGAGGTGGGCTGAAACTTGTGGTTACTGATGACAGATATGTTAAATCATATATCTGGAAGCCTTGACAACATCTCCAGGTGTGAGGCTCTGCTGGCCCATCTTGTGGTTCTAACACAGTGAGCAGAGTACTTGCATTGTGCTGTAATGGACTCAAAGACGAAGGAGCTACAACAGAATTCTCCTGGTGACACGCAACAGTGTAGGCACTTCGTGAACTGAGACCCAGAATTTTCCAGACTGGCCAAAATAATGCAACAACCAATACATATAGAAAAAAGCTGACTCCCTGTGATGTTCCTGCTAACATCTCCTTAAGGAAGTCCCACCACGTTAATGAATTAATACGAAATAGTCCAGTAAGAAAAGGAAATCCATACTATAAGACAAACTCCTTTCTGGGATTCCCAGAGATCCAGACCTGCTATAGCGACTTTCTCCAGGGTTTCTGGCACAGCTGAGGGGGCACTGCTTTTTTCTTTCTCACCTATATTCTAATCATATACGAGAAAACAACTGCCTACAACCATTGCTGTCAAGAATTTTCCATAAATCTAGTGAATTAAGATTGCCTTCAGAAGAAACTTGGTGGCCAGCTTCAACTTTCTATTGTCCCTTCTCAGAAATAGTGTTGAATGTCCACACAGGGTATTTAGCTTAGAATGCAATAGCTATTATATGTTTAAAGGTGGAGCTTAAATTGTTCTGTATGTATTTCTTAATTCTAATTCAAGAAGGTTTATAATGTCTCCTTAAATAATTATCTCCTGACTAACTTAAAAATTATACTTCTGACAAAGGGCTAAGAAGCCACTGGCGTTAGCATAAACTTTTTCCCCACAAGACTAAACTAAGAGTGACAGAGATACGGCAACTGATTGATATCATAAAGTACCAGCTCTATTTAAGCAAAATAAATGCTGTCTGTAAAAAGTTTTCACTGTTTAAAGGCTAGAAAGAATGGTTAGGGGTCCAATAAACTGCTTATTACTTCTGTTACTGGACTCTCAAGGGAGAAATCTCAAAAAATGCAAAAACAACCCACTTCTATGCAAAATGCCACGACACTCAATCAATTGTATGTTCGGCTTTTAAAATGGCATGTAAGAACTCAGCTGAAAATTAAGTGTTGGTATTCTCTCCCACTGACCACAACAACATATCTGTAGCACTTTGACAGTCAAACAAGCAGACATGCATGAATGATGCTTAGGGATGGCACTCGTGAATGTAATGCTTCTCAAAATCTGTTCAAGGACATGTCACCCTTGAAACACACAATTCCTAATTTTTGAGTTTGGTGTCTTCACAGGTTATCTGCCAAGTAATTGTCAGTTGTTTAACCTAATACTGTCTGGGAACAACTTCCGAGATCAGCAAGAACACAAAGATATTGGCTTTTTTTCTCTGCACAATCAGTTGCCATCAACTGCAAGTTTTCCCCATGACACACCTTGCTTTCACACATCCACATCAAGCAGTGATCCAGCCATAATGTGGAATCATAGAATCATAGAATTGATTGGGTTGGAAAAGACCTCCGAGATCATCAAGTCCAACCCTTGGTCCAACTCCAGTCCATTTACCAGATCATGGCACTCAGTGCCACAGCCAATCTGCGTTTAAAAATCTCCAGGGATGGTGAATCCACCACCTCTCTGGGCAGCCCATTCCAATGCCTGATTACTCTCTCTGGAAAGAATTTTTTTCTGATCTCCAACTTAAATTTCCCCTGGCAGAGCTTGAGCCCATGCCCCCTTGTCCTATTGCTGAGTGCCTGGGAGAAGAGACCAACCCCCACCTGGCTAGAACTTCCCTTCAGGTGGAGTAGTATAGGCCAGACCTAAGCTAGCCAAGCTTACAGTGTTAAAAGAGAATTTTTGAGAGCACTCCTGGTCTTCATGTCAGTCATCTCCACACTCTTGCTCCATGTCACCCTTAAGGAGTCTCACCTCCAGTGATCTCACCTCCAGCTGCAAATCACCTGCCTGAACACATCCCAGCTCAGCCTCCTCCATCCTACTTTTCTTGGAGGGTTCCTAACTTCCTCCATCATTGTGCTCAATACAGGGGAAGAAAATGGCAAAAACTGAGGACCCAAAGCTTCCCTGACATCTGTAACCTGACCTGTGTACACAAATTCATCAGCATGGTCAGGAGTGCATGTGGAGACCCCAAAGGTAAGCAGATGTACCCCATCCACTTTTCGGTTCAGAAAGAGTCGGCACTCATCTCAGAGGGATCCATAGCCCTGAATCACCACCTCTTCTCCTCAGACTGAATGACTCTGAGTATAGTAGAGTGAAGGTGATCTGCATGGAGGAAGAGAGACCTAAGCCTATCAGCAGCTTAAGGAATAGAATGGTTTGGGCTGGAAGAGATCTCAAAGATAATCTAGTTCCAGCCCTCCTGCCACAGGCTGTGGCACCTTTCACTTGAACAGAGTTGCTCAAAGCCGCTTCTAAACTAGACTTGAACACTTTCAGGGATGAGGCATCCACAATTTCTCTGGACAACCTGTTCCAGCACCTCACCACCTTCATGTTTCTTCCTAATATCTAATCTAAACCTACCCTCTTTCAGCTTAAAGCCATTACCCCTTATCCTATCACTACATGCCCTTATGGAAAGTCCCTCTCAGCTCCCTTGCAGGTCCCCTCTAGGTACTGGAAGACTGCTCTAAGGTATCCCAAAAGCCTTCTCTTCTCCAGACTAAACAGCTACAACTCCCTCAGCCCGTCTTTATGGAAGAGACACTCCTGCCCTCTGATCATCTTCGTGGTCTCCTCTGGACTTACACCAGCAAGTCCACATCCTTCTTATCTTGGGATCCCCAGAGATGGGCACTACTTCAGGTGGGGTCTCACAAGAGTGGAGTAAATGTAACATCTGGGTGAGATTTTACACTCCAGTTTCAGCCATGACTTCTCAAGCCAACTGGTACATTGTAAGGTCACCTCTAGTTGTCTGCTTCCCCCATCTCACCTCTGCTTTGAAAATGCAGACAGAGGTAAAAATACCTTGCCTTAACTGTAGTCTTACAGTGTTCAAACAGACTATCATTTTTCTTATGGTAGACAAGTGAAAATAACAAGAGTTATGCTTGTTGTAAAAAATAATATGCTATAAAATGTTATTAAATGCACCTCCACCTAAATACTGTTTCACCTAAATTTCCCTCTCCTCAAAAGAAACCGTGAGCTAGTTTACAGGAAGGTGATAAAATAGCATGGTTTTGCTCAGTAAAAATTACAAATAATCTCTGCAATTTCTTGTTAAGACTAGTCTCCCTGTACTATACTTGTCATTTGTCATTTTTACCCTGTCACTATCCCAAGCTATCTGCTAAAGATGCAGAAATATTCCCTTTACACAGACAGAAAAGGCCTACTCTTCACTGTCCTGGTCCTGCTTTGTTCTTGGGATGAGAGAAGGGAAATGCCATCCTGGTGTTGGACATACAGGAATCTGTAGCCAACTTCAGCATCAGCCTTTTGGTGAGGAGAAGGCTGCAGGACAAAATGACATAAAGCTTTGTCTTCCTCTGGTCATTTGGATGAAAGGGACTTGTTCCTATTGTGCCTTCCCATTTCCTTCTGTGGTCTGCAAGCACACAGACTAACTCCTAGCACTGCCCAAAAGCCATAGGACAAACCATGGGATGCTTTATACTGTTTATCCTGCAGCAGGTATGTATAAGGTGACAATGGTGTAGCTATGCCACAGTGCACTGACAAATGTGTTCACTATCACACTGTTGCTGACCTGTGGGCAGACAGGAATTAAGATATGGTCTTCTGCCTTATTTTCTGATCTGTAGCTAACAGTTTAGTAAGGGAGATTTTGTTCTTCCTGCTGATGCTCTTGGAAATAAAGCATTTACTGGAAAGTAGAGTTATGTCACATAGTTAAAATTTATATTCCTTATAACAAAATCTTGAGACTCAGGAGTAAAGAACATGACTATGCTCTGTATGGAATGTGCCCATACTGGATACAAGCATAGGACCTACAAGGCACTCCAGATTATGTCCTTTCATGCACTGACTGAACCTAACATGAAGGAAAGCCTCTCTCAATGAAAATCTCTCCTGAATTACTCCAAAGTTTGTGACAAAATGTAGATTAAAAATCCAGAGGGCATTATATAATCTCACTCAAATTTCTTAATAAATGGTATAAATTCTAATTTCTGCCTCCTTCCAAGAAAGTCATTCTGCCATCTCCTATCATTCTCTAGGACTTTTATCTTTATACTTATGGCAGATTGAGATGATTGAAAAATTAATCCAGCAACAGATTTTATTTTCGTAATAATAAAATTGTATTCTAGAAAAGTTAGGAAAACAGAAAAGAGGACGGGGACGGGCAGCTGTTCATATATCAGTATTTTCTGACTGGAGTGGTGGTGTGTTACTACTGGGGTATTAGTAGTGGCAACATGGTAAACAAAATCCATGAATTACAGGTAAAAAAATCTGTAGCTGGGACTAGAATTCTGGTGTCAGATAAAAGGCATTGACTCACAAAAAGATGAACTGTCTTATGGCATTCAGAGAAACACTTTTGCATATTCTTCTTCATGTGGAAAAATAAAAGAATAACCACTGATTTAAAACTGTGCAAGTGAGGCATCCATCACTTTATTTTCTGTTTATTATATATATGCTATATATGCTGATACAAAGTCAACTCTTGCAGAATATAAGTTATTCATGAAGACAGTCTAATTTCCCCTAAACAATGCTCTGCTTTTAATTACATTACCACAGAACAGTTGAATAATTCTCAGAAGTCTGCCCTGAAATTCTAAAAAAAAAAAATTACTTAGCTCAGACAGGACTCTGTTTACTGCAAAGTTTTTTTAAAGCGATAGATAGATAGATAGATAGATAGATAGATAGATAGATAGATATAGATAGATAGATAGATACAGATAATATCTCTGGTAGTGGTACAGCTTCTTGGCTGGCATTGCATCAAAGATGCAGTTGCATCTATGACTCCTTCCTGGAAAGCAGAAATACAGGAACACAAAAGAGTTGAACAGAAAATCCCTCCCCAAAATCCTCTTCCTCCTTTCCATGAATTTCAACCCCAAATCCTATTCACTTGGGCTATATAAGTCCCACTGCTATAAAAGGTGCTCAAAGCTTTTGCTTCTGTTTGTGTCAGTTTATTTGCTCTCAGATCTCCATTTGGATATGTTAATTATATATCTTTATGAACCATCCTGGATCTACCTGTATAACATAGCACAGGTCTTTGCCCTGTGCTTCACAGTCCTGTTTCCCTAATAATGTAAATATGTCAGAGCTTTGATTTCCTGGGGAATTAAAACACAGAAAAGAGAGTTGAAGTGTGTGCACTAGTGCTATGTTCCCGCAGCTCACACCCAAACCAGCGAGCTGGAAAGAGCTCCTTGGTGGTACCTGGGCTTACTCTTTCCACAAGTTTCACAGATATTTACAATAGCAAGGAAAAATAAACAATTTATTAGGTAAAGCTTTGTTTAACTTCTGTGAGACTGTGGTGTTGCTCATGCTATATTAAGCCTGACAGTGAAAAATCTGGTCCCTGTAATCCTAGATATGTAAACTATAAAATATTTAACTTAAATGGCTTTCCTTAGCTGTAAATGGTGACCTAAGTCTTACTAGAATACTTTGATAACAAGAATCTTCTTCTCCATTCAGAATGATAATGTAATGCATGGTAAATTAAAACAAATGCAAAACTGATTGTTCAAGTCTTAAACTCCCATCAAAAGCCCTTTTTAAAAAGTCTATTTGCTTCCTACAAACTTTACTAGCAAGAGAAAAACAGGCTTACTGATTAGTTACAAATTTAAAAACTGACATTGAAATTGCCTTTATGTTTTGCTCCTGGTGCATCACCTCAGCAGTAGAATCAACTCTGTAAAGCTGTCTTCTGGTTAGAACCTGCCAGAATAAAAGTAAGTTACGTTTCATTAATATGGTACCTAGAGACTTCACACAAGACTTGACTTTCATTCCTAAAATTTTCTGAGTTTTAAGAGTCTTATTTTTAAATAATGTTTTTAAATATGCTGCTTTACAAATGTTCATTCTAATATAGAAGAATAAATATTACACTATAAAATAAAGATTTTGTTTTTAAGAGCAGAAGTGTACTAAACTTTGCAGAAGAATTCTTTACATATTATTACAATTCAGTCCTCAGAGATTTAGCTGTCTGGTTCATCCAGTCTCTGTTGATACATATAAGAAATTGTGCAGTTATAGAAATCTGCTTTTAACATCCAAATAGTATTTTCTAAATACTTATAATGGTCAATCTTCGTGAACGCAGATTTGGGCAGGGCTCTCCCCACGTGGGTGTGCCCTTCCAGCCTGCACAGTGGATGTTTTAGGTGAGGCTCAGCGTGCGCAGAACTGGCCCCACCGTTTAAGTCCTGAGGTCCATCTGCCACGGCTGAGCGAGCTTGGACAGTGACAGTGAAGTCCTCGGGACTGTCACAGCACCCGGTACTGACCAGGGCTGACCCTGCTGAGCATCCGAGATGTGACGGGATGGGATGGCAGGGAGGCATTGAACTGCCCGGGGACGGTCCCCTCTGAGACTCGAACTTGCGACCTTGGGATTCAGAGACTGGAGTGCTCTCCATTACACTATGGGACTGCCCCTTCTAAATACTTAGGTCACTGACATTCAGATACATGAGCTTCATTATTATGGTTTGGATGGGGTTATTTACTTTTAAATCCAAATTTCAGCTCATACCTGTTTACTTGTTGAATGGTTTCCAATGAAACAATGTCAGATATTGCCACAACCAGCAATTTCCTGCAGTTTGAATATCTCATGTGCTAGAAAAAGAATTTGCCCAACTGAAAATTTTGCTTTCTGCTTCATATAAATCTAATTTCACATAAGCAAAGACACATTTTACTAATATCTAGTCTACCTTTTTACACCCTGTGCAAAACTAGCATAAAGTCCTTGCCCAAGGGAATTCAAGACTGTGACTGAACATTTGCAAGAATCAGGGCTGAGAAGACTAATGCTTATCATGGCAAAGTGATGAATAAGCATACTCAATTTGGTCTACAATAAAAGGTAGCTTTCAAATCACAAAAGACATGTGAAAATCACCTTTGTGAAATGAAAGAAGAAAATATCTAAGTTCAGGTACTAAATGATAAATCCATCAAGGATTCAAATGACTATCTCAATAAGTAACAGTCTGAAATTTTAATCTCTAAGTCACCTATTCAAATTCATCTAAATTCAGTAATAAAAGGTTATTACTGTTTAATGACAGCTTCCCGAACAAGCAAAAAAATTGTGTTTAAAATTATCCTTAAAGGAAGCCCAAGGACAGAGGAAGTCCTTCGATTGCAAATCCACTGATTTAAAAAAAAAAAAAAAAGACCTCACATTAATGCCAGCTAAAACCAATCACTATTTTTCCCCACACAAAGGGAAAAACTATTACTGTATAATATTTTAGTGAGCTGGGAAATTTTTCTCTTTGAGTACGTTAAATTATCTCTGTTCTTCACAGTGATACATGCAAAAGGCAGGAGCTTCCCCGTGTACGATGCTTCTATCTGCCTGAGCCACTGCTCAGAAGGAGCTTTACATGAAGATGACTTTTACGAGAGAGAAATAATTTTATGGGGGTAATATAACAAGAAGTGGCTTAAGGGAAAAGCAAAACCTCCGAGGTATCAGTGGGCTGACTCTATTCTTGCTTACATTGGTTTAAAAAAAAGCTGAACAGCACAGGCTGTCAGTACTCAGCATGACCATTTCAGAGCACATTGGCACTGCCAGACCAGGCTATGGATACTCTATTACCCATGCACCTGTAAAAAAATTCTTGCGAATGTGAAAGGCAAAGGATGGTCAGGACTCTAGGATTCATTCCCAGTAAGGGATAGATGTAAATCCTTGTGGGAAGAAATACATCACTTATCAGCACTACAGTCAAGAAAACTAATAATAAACTGCATCTCACCACAGCTTTTGAAACAGCTGTGTGACAGGAACCTGTCAGAGTGCAATTCAGTTACTTTTCATTAACTCACTGACTTGAAACTGCATGCATGTCCTAACGTTTTACTCAGTGCTTGTGAGAGGACTGCGAGAGAGAAAAGCCTGTTTTCACTAATAGTTCATGCTCTATGAACAAGAATACAGAGTCACAAGCACATACTGCTGTCAGGCAAGAGCAGTCTTTCTCTTCATATTATATACGAGCTCATTCACTTGTATGCTTCCCCATCTGATTCAAAAAATAAATTCTCCAGAGCTTTTCTACACCTCTGGATGTAACTACTGGTGCTTATCTGCTGCTCCTGGGTAAGGATTCTATGATTACTCTATAAGCTTCAGAAGTTTTCTCTGTTGCAGACAGAGACAGATCATCTCTTCCAGAAAAGATTCAGAACAAAAGCTCAAAGCAGCTATACTTTATTACATCTGAAAGACCTTATCTTTTTCCATGGACTACTCATGGAAATTACCCTCACTAGACTAAGGGTAGCCTTCCTTCAGTGTGTGTCCTTTCCCATGACTTTCTCTATCTTTATAAGGAACAAGAAAAGGAAAGAGAAAACTTGAATTCAATTTATCTTGCTTTGTAGGCTTTTTCTGCAATGTTTGTTAATATTATGTTGATATATATTTTTAACATATATTTACTGAACCATTTATTGCCTCGACCTCCTAATTTAGGGGCAAGAGCAAATGGCAGCAGAAGAAGAGAAGCATCAACTGCTTCTAATGTCCATATTAAAAACCAGTAATATCACCTTAGGAGACAGATTTTTCTAAGACGCCAAGACCATTTATGAAACCCAGGATTCTATACCAATAGTTTGTATTTAGTATAAAAAGCTATTTTAGCTGATGAAATACTGCAGAATACTTTCTGATACCTAGATCTGACTGCATCCCACACCAACTGAAGTTTCTCAGCAATCTTTTAGTGTGTATTAGTCTAAAAAGGACAACAATTACGGTGAGGTAAAAGACTACCCATTCCTGAGTGCAAGGAAGAAGCTGGAGATTTAGTGAGATCAGAGATCAGGACTTGGTTGAAGAACACTCGGAAGAGGGTCAAGCATAAACTTTCCTCTTCTTGATGTGTTTCTTCACTTATCAAAATTGTATCAGTTCTGTATTGCACTACATTCTGAAAAATAATCTTTACCAACACCCAAGAGGAGCTAGACTCCTCTGACTCAGTACATGAGATTAAGTGAAACTGAAGCACACTTTAACAGCCTATGGAGTACTACAGCTCAACCTCAAAATACTTTTTGATGACTACAGTAAACTTGAGTATAACTGATTGCAAAATTAGATCTATTTTTGCAAACACCTGAGTTCTGCACTTACGTTTGCTTGTCCATTGATTGGCTCATTGAAGTTTTATTCCCTTGACAGCCCACAGTGGAATTTTCAGTCATAGAATCACAGAATGCTTTGAGTTGGAAGGGACCTTAAGTTTACTTAGTTCTAACCCCTCTGCCACGGGTAGAGACACCTTCCACTAGACCAGGATGCTCAAAGCCTCATTCACCTGGCACAACTGCAACTGGAGAGACGTGTGAGAATATGTGAGAGGAAGAGCCCTGCATACACCAAGCTCAGTGAAGAAGGAGGTGCTCAAGCCTCTGGAGCTCAGATTCACCTACAACCAGCTGTGCCTCTGCAGCCCATGGAGGTTCACAGTGGAGCAGAGATCCACCTGCAGGCCCCAGAGGACCCCATGCTGGAAAAGGTAAATGCCCAAAGGAGGCTGTGGCCCCATGGAAAGCCCACACTGGAGCAAGTTCTGCTGGCAGGACCTGTGACCCCAAAGGGCCCCACACTGGAGCAGTTTGTTCCTTGAAGCCTGCACTCCATGGGACGGACCCACGTTGGAGAAATTTTTGAGGAACTGCAGCCTGTGGGAAGGACTCACATTGGAGAAGTTCATGGAGGACTGTCTCCCATGGGAGGGACACCACACTGGACCAGGGGAAGTGTTTGAGGAGTCCTTCCCTTGAGGAGGAAGGAGTATGAGAAACAACATGTGATGAACTGACCACAAACCTTCTTCTCTGTTCCCTTGGCCAGGTTACAGAAGGAGGTAGAGAATTCAGGAGAAAAATTGAGCCTGAGAGGAAGGGAGGGGTGGGTGGAAGGTGTTTTTAAGATTTGGGTTTATTTCTCATTATGCTACTCTGATCTTATCTCAACTTAGAAGACTTTCATTACATTTTCTCATCCCTGTCCCATTGAGAAGGGCAGTGATAGAGCAGCTTTGGTGAGTACCTGGCATCCAGACAGGGTGACCCCAATAAAGTATATTATTACTATTGTAAAAATATCTGGCTGGTATTTTATAATTTTAAAGCTGGTTACTTCCAGATTCCAAAATGCTTAGACGCTCTTTGGTACTCTATTTCTCCATCTCAATGACAGGCAGCTCAGATTAAATCTCCACAGCTAAAAGGTGAAGGAGCAAAGGATAAGAAGCCCTAGACAGACCTGACAGAGGACACAACTCAGCAACTTCTATTTATGGATCCACTTCCATATCCACCCATCCTGTTTTGGGAAGGACAGTAGATTAACTCACTTTATGTTAATGCATTAACCTAAAGCAACCCATTCACATTTCCTTGTTCGTAGTATTATGTCTGCTTTACTTATGTGTCTAGGCATTCATCCCAGCATTTAGTTCACTCCATTAACCATTCACAAGCCATTTCACAGACAAGCATTGTAGCAACACTGCTGACCTGGTGGCTTAACCTTCAAGCCATGCTTATAAACAGATTCATCTGCAGGGAACAGCCCTGCTCCTATGCGCAATTTGTTGGTCAAGGGTTCAGAACATGTAACTGACATCATACAGATTATTTCTACATTCCAGTAAGAAATCCGACTGACTAAAATAAGATGGAATTAGGCAGTGTCTAACAGCTGTAACAGTAACAAAACTGGCTCTAAGAAAGAGTAAATGCGTAATTTTGAAAGGCTCACACCATGTCTACATTTTTCGTGTTTACTGTGCACCATCCTGGTCAATATCAGGGTGATCACAGGCCAGTAAGGCTGAGAAATGCTGGTGTGTAGAGGGTGTGAGGAATAGCTGGTTTAAGACCTTGTCTGTGGCTAGTGCAAGAGACAACTATAAAACTATATATCCTGTCCAGCTATGGGTTCTGACTCTAGCTGACAAGAAATGTCTCATGACAACATCTGGTTTTCTGGCATGGAGCCTTGGGGTCAGAGTTGTGTTCTCAAAAGACTGCTTTCTATTCCCTCTTTTTTTTTTCCATGCAAATATGTCCCTAAGTCTTGCTCTCTGCCATCGTCCTTCCATCAGTCTGTGTGCCATAAGGTCCATATCCCATGAACAAATCATCACTTTTTTTTTTTTTTGCCAATCTTGAATGATGCTGGATCAGGCCTCTAATTTCCTCTAATTTTAATGGAAGAAAACTACTGGACCAATGACTCTTGTAGAAGATACCAATAAACCCAGCTCCAGGCTGTGCAGGTAACAAAAGGAAGAGTGCCAGATGGTTAGTCTTTCAGGACAACCGGATATGGGGGCACAATGTAAGTAACCCTGTAGCCTGAGAAACTGGCATCAGCACATGTTCCTAATCTCCCACTTCTGTGCTGAGATGCTGATGGACAGGGACTTAGATGAAGCTACTGCCTGTCTATGAGACCACAGGAAGGCTACATGTGGCACAACCATATCGGTAATGGAGTGAAGAGGCAGAGGTGCAAGAAGACCTCAGTGGTAAAGGTGTGATCCCTGAGATGCCTTGTGGAAGCCCCTCTACAGCCCCAGCAGGACTGTTAATAGGACAAGACTGGGAGAGGACAAGTCATCACGAGCCTTCCCCATTGTAAAAACTCATAAACAGAACAAAATAGCACAGCACTGTTTGGAAAGTAATTTCTCGTTCCAAGGCAAACACTTAAGCATTAATTTTTTTGGCCACCAGAGTTCTGCACTATCAAATGAGCTGAAACAGAGGAGTAAATCTGAGACAACACAAGACAGAGTATCATTATTTGAAGAAAGATGGTGAGGTTGTAGTAAAAAACACCATGACACCGAACTGCTTCTGATAAAGATCTTTAAATACCACCCCATGGGTTCTTTGAAAGTAGTCTGTTCCAGATCTCACAGAGGCATTGGATAGGTCATGCCAGCCCAAGCTGTTAGAGAAATGTGATTTTACCTTGCCTGCTAGATGGATTTATTCTTTCTTACACTCCAGCTAGAGAGAAGAATAAATTACTTGCAGCTCTTAAATGCTATATGGTAAATTTTGATGCCCATCACTGGAAAACAAAAAAAAAAAACAAAACTCTAATTTCAAAGATTTGTTTTTCAGAGCAGTTTGCAAATCAATATCTTCCTAATATAGATCATCGATAAGGTTTATGCCCATGAAAATAAATTGCCTCTATGCCGAGGAAAAAGGTGGAACAAGGTAAGCCTGTATTAAATGGGTGGTTGCAGAGGCATGACAAGCTTACCCAGATGCCTCATTCTGCTCTGTTTGAAATTTGTCCTCTGTGTTCATGTACGTACATTAAAAATTAACTTATATTGCTCTCTCATCTGTTGATTCAAATCCTTAAGGGGAAAGAAACACCAAATTATTTTCATTTGAGAAAAATAGGGAATGCCAATGATGAGTCAAAAATAAGAACAGACTATGCATATTTTTCAAATGTAGCAAATTAATAGTTAACTTGAGGAATTAGCAGATATTACCACTTACAGGAGTACATTATCCAAATATATTGGCATTTATCCACTAGATGAGTAACATTTATACTGTTACTTTCCATGTTAGCAATTGTCCTGTAGGTTTGTTGAAGCCAGAGGCAGGTTCCCACCCTGCTAGTGGAGATGTTAAAGGAACAGACTGTATAAAAGAGAACTAGAGAAACATACAGAGACATGAAACTACTAAAATCTTATAGGACCTTATCCCACTTGTATCTCACTTTGTAGATTTGACACACATACAAACCTGTTTCTCAAGAAAATACGCAACATGCATGGAGACCCTCATGCCACAGACACCAGCCTAAAAGCCAGAAATACATTCTTCAGTCTTCAGTATTTTTGCGAGAGAAGGTTTTCCCTAAGAAACATTTGCTTCTAACTCAATAATTATCTTCCCTTTTCAGCCATGAATATTTTCCTGAATTTCATCTTAGATTGAAATCTGTTGAAAAACTCATTCAGTCTTGCCATTCTTATGTTTGGAGTCCCATACTGCCTGGTGCTTTTGAGGGACATGCACTCAAAGATGCCTCGTATTGAGGAAACCACTACACACTGCAAGCTCACGGTCACGCAATGAACTGGAGCATCAGATGACGTTGAAGCACTACAGCTGTCAATAAAATAAAAGGCTTGGGGACAACTGGACATATGTGGGGGAGAAAGGAGACCTGTGCTACAGTAGGACAGCAACAAAAGTGAAATGAACCAGAACTGGCCTAGGACAGATTGTCAGTGGTATACTATAAATCCTTGGATTAGTAATGGAACACTGAATACTAGGAAGAATTTAATTTCTAAGGAAAACAAAGCAAAACTTTGCAGCCCAAAACAAGATTTCATCTAAAAATACCAAAGTAAACTCCACACAGTAGGTCTTACTGCAAAGTAGGTTAGCTTTTACTTTACAGCTGAAGAAACTAATGTTCACCATCACACAGAGAAAAATGGCCAGACCCTTTTTCTTATCTAGATTTTCAATAAAATTTTGGTTTAGCCAAACAGCAAGAGAAAAGGTCAGATTAGCACCAGGGGTTTTTCTGCATGATTTAGCCCCAGCAGTAAATCAAACAAAAGCATTTTGGCAGGATAAAAGATCAGAACTGAGGCTGAAAGTCCTGGATTTAATTTAGAGAAGACAAATAATTCACAACTGTGTAGGGTCTGAGCACTCACATGTGCATTGTGCACACATGCACCATGTGCCAGTATGCAGCTGAGAGCCATTACCTGGGGAGGGACTTTGCAAAAAAATTTCCACAGCCCATCAGGTATTAGTGGGACACATCTGATGCAATATGTGTCAAGGTGAGGCAGAAAACACATGGTACAGACAGAAAAACAAACAAACAAAACCCCCAAAAATGAAAACAAAACCAAACAAAAGCATTACCCCTCCAACACCAAAAAGCTTCTGTAGCTAGGGGTAAGAGAATCCAACAAGGACTGATGGAACTGACCACAACAATTTCAAACAAAAGTCTGGAAAAAGGAAATGTGTGGTGGTCCTAATTAGAACCACTGGGAAATGTGCACCAGGTGAGAAAGCAAGTAAGCAGTGGAATATTTTCTATAGGAAAGATTAACTAAAAAATAACTGAAGTACATAAACTTATAATCCCAAAGCCACATAAAATTTACAGAAAGAGAAAGCAACTTTAAAACAGACTCAAAAATAAAGTAAGTTCATAGTAATGCTTCAGTCAATCAGGGCATAGTGAGTAGACCACTTCTGTACTTGTTCTATAAAAATGTGCTGTTGAGCAGAATTAACTCATCTAATTAGGGAAACAACCATTGGGAAGAGAGACACAAGGACACCACTTCAACTATTACATGAGGGCAATTTACATAATCCATGTGGTATCACACATGGTTGGGGTGACAAAAGCTGGGAAATACTTGTTTTTAATAAATGGTGGAGGAGCCATTGAATATGGAATTAATATTTTGTACAAACTAAACACAGCTAGTATAAAGAAATAGATGAGCAATTCTCAGTGTTCTTTTCTTTTAAGATCACTTGTTCATAATCTCAGCCATCTATTATAGAATATTTTTACTCTTTAGTAAATTTATCAGGTTAGTAATATCTGCTCTAACCACTTATCCTTCAGGATATACACTAAAAGACCCAGATCTACTTTACAACCAGGATGTCCAGTTATTCCAATCTTCTGGCTGCTAAACAGCTGTTGAATGGCTGCAAATGCCAGCTCCAATGGCCACATCTTATTTTCGGCCAACACATCTCCCCTCTGGTTCAGGAAAATTATACCATTTCAGAAAGGACAGTAAGTTCATTTTCCAAGGACACTGTTACAAAATTTTGCCTTCTTGTCTCGATTTAATCTTGTCAGAATCAACTAAACTCATACATGTGAATGGAATATACAAATTTGATGAGAGCAATGAAAGCATTGCTCAGAGTTCCTACAGTTGCTACAATCATAACACTGGCATAGGATATTTTAGTGCTATTGGAGATAATTAAGTCCAAAGGAAACCACAGTAATAAACTGTTTGCAGTCACTCACTAAGCACTGAGCTTTTCCCCTTAATTACATACCCTATCTGGTGGCCTCCTAACTTTCCTGGAGACTGTGGGTACAACATGGGAGACTGGAAGAGAAACAACAGTAGTCTTACTCTAACTAATGGCAGTTTCTTCACTTCTGAAGGACAAGGGAAGAGAAAAGGTCATGATCTGTTAAGACTTTTAATGATCTCTTAAAGATCTAAAATCTAGATGGATTTTCATGGGATCTCTTAAAATTACTTCATCCTTAATTGCTATAATTACATGAGATTCTGAAATTTAAGTGGTAAAATACCATAAAGGCTAACTTCTATTTCTTAGCTCCATCTCTTCAGGGATGTGAGCATTGATAAACTTCTGGGAAGAGGGACAAAGTTAGTTGTTCTTTTTTTCCTCTGTTTACCTATATGTTGTTCTCCCTTCAACATTGAATACCATGGCTTTGTTGCTTTGAAGGAGTGCAAAAGTATCTAGCTAAAACAATTATAAAAAGATGAAAAACAAGGAGTAACTTCAGTGAGGTACTCTCAAAGAAGCCATCTGTGGCTGAATATGATAACTTCATGCTAGTACTGAATACAGTACTGCAAGCAGTCAGAGTTCAAATTCTAGATTTAGGTTTCTTGTGATGTTGAAGAAAATGCTTTTAATCTTTCATGTTTTTATAGAAGAGACAAATATTTTCTTCAGACAGCACTTCTTGCAGTTCATTTTCTGCACCTTCTGGAATCTTGGGGAGGAGAAAAATTAGATGGATTCTTACTTTGGTGCTTGCAGTGAACCTTCCCAATAAAAACTAAAAGCTGCATGCACTACAGTGATTTCATTTGGAGAAATGAATCAGCCTCTCTCTCAGAGGGGAATATAAGGAGTTATGGAAGGTATTTCCAAAGATACTGGTAGAAAAGAGACTTTTCCTAGCATTGACAGCCATTCCAGAAAAGAGTTGGAAAAGTGGCTAAGAAGGTTTGTGAGCCTACAGCTTCATATTCCTGGAACATTTATTTCTACAGTATTTATAAAGTTTGGATGTTAGCCACATTCGTCTTATGTGTTGAGCTAGAGGAAATGTTTGATAAAAGATGTCATAGAATTAAATTTTCTTTCTCCTCTTTTTCATCCTCAGATAGGAGACCAATCTTCTATGCCCATCTCATTGGGAAGGGGATAAACTGGTGTCTTCCATCTCTCAGATTAGTGCCCGAGCTCTCAGGCTGTAGGTTTCTCTGAGCAGTCTTACTGTGGGGTTGTTAAGCAACACTTAACATAAAACTTTTCTCCTCTTTGCCTTCAGAGTCCTACACTCCTCTCTGAGTCATGGCAGTATTTCAAAAGAAAAGGTAGTGGGGAATGTACATGTTCTCCTGGATATTACTTCAAGGCAAAAGAGGATAATTTGAATCCCCCAAAACTAAAAAAATACTTGTAAAACATAGATCTCCCACTTCCTGAGCAAGTGATCTAACCACAGCACTCCTAAATTAGTGGCCAACACTTCTCTCTTCTGAGCTTTTAAAGAAAAACATCAGGCAGTCCTGTATTCTCAAAGCACTGAAGATCAAGCAAAGTTTTGTGGCTGTGAATCACTCTTTCCTCACATACTGAGTTTAGAACCGCGCCAACTGCCAAAATCAGAGAGACAGAGAGCATTTCATACACATCTGGTCCTCAAATGGTCAAAGCCTCCTTCCAAACAGCATGTTATGTTTTATCAATCCAGCTTGTGAGCCCTGGGAACCCTAAATCTATGTCATGTTACTCATTTTATGAAGAGCTGGATGTCTAACTTGGGTTTGTGAATCACATTCCCAAAGGCAAGCATGTTAAAGGTGTCTCTGAAGAGCTGCACAAAAGTATTGCATTTCAAAAGGAAGCTCACAAGTAATTTTTTACAGTAGTCTTAACCAGAAGGTAACACTGGGAACACCTTGCAAGGGAGTGGCAATGTTACAAACTTTCCCTCCAAAAAGATGTATCAGTACCTCTGCTTCAAATGAATGGGCCTAAAACTGGGACAATTGTAAATACTGTTATATGTGTCTTTCAGACCACGTAGGCTAATTCCTTAACACAATGCAAAATCTAAGGCTAGAACTGTGATTAATTAGGTGTAAGCTGATTTTAACAAAACAAACAAACAAATTTTAAAAAAACCAAAGGAAAAAAAACCAAAACTAAACCCAAAACAACAAAAGTTGAGGGGTTTTTTTCCAGGCAACAAATTTCCCCATTCAGAACATTTAGTACAGAAAAGAGCCTTGTCCCTTATTATGCAAATCTGCCTCTCATCACCTCTCATGTATCAATTCTACCTTTCTATAAATGCCTGACCTGTGCATGATTGCTGGAAAATTATTCCTGATGCTGCTACTGAACCCACAGAAGCAGTATTTGTCTCCATAGGAGAGATGCAATTCAGTGTTTTGTTGGTATAACCAGAATGGATAGGATCCAGCCTTACCCAGCATAGAAAAACAACTGCCCAAAGACTTGTTTTTTCTCTTTGTTTTAGCTGATGTCATCCAGGAAGTAATGCAGCTCAATTAGCAAAAACAACCAACCCAAAGTGTCAGCCAGTTCAATGTTTCTACTAGGTGGATGTGCTGGCAGAGTAGTACTCAAAGCTCTTCTAGTGCAAGTCCTGTTGCAGGCAGGTGGGCTTTCCACTGCTGTCACTAGCTTAATGCAAACACCAGGCTTCATTTGTTCATGCTTTGTTGGACTTTTCGACACTATTTAAGCATCTATCAACATGGCTTAAATTTATGGCTGAGTTGCCTGTTAGACACAGCCAGTTGAAACTGAGCATGTACAGCCCTTCATTTTACTACTTGCAATCAAGGGGGGTTGTTTATGAGAGACTCCTTGTACTTCCATGTTCTTTGGAATACCTTGGCCCTAAAGTAAATTATTGACCAAAAAAACAAAGAACTTGTACATCACTGTTGGGCTGAAGATTTTTTTTCTTCTGGTCTCCATTGCCCTCACATAGTGAACAGCTCTGTAAGCCAGTAACTTTACATGCGTCAATAGTCCCACTGAATAGTTCCCACATGACTTTACTGGTAACAGTAACATGAGGTGCTAAGAACAGGAACTCTCTGCATACAAAATTTCACATCCTGTTCAGAGAAGGAGTCCTAAACCCAGATATCACAAAGGCTTGAGAATTTAATAATTTCTGTCTTTGTATTGAAAATCCTTGTTGTTGCTTCCCTTATGCTCAGGATGTCGCAAAGACAGTGATGAGTGTGGCAGTGAAGTCCCTGGAATGGGTCTTCATTTAAGCCATGGCACTGAAGCTGGGCTGTGAAAGAAGGCAAGAGGCTGATGAGTTCAGAGAGCTTCAGTTTAGGAGGCACAGGAGCAGAACCCCGCATGATGGTATTTTCAATTCCTGCATCCGTTCATGAAGTGCTATAAAAAAATGGCAGCCTAAGGAAAGACTCAGAATACTGAAGAAAGGCACTTCTTCCAGGAGTAACTTCTGCCTCCAAATCTTATCACACAAGTACTGATGAGTTTTGAGGGCAATCTGTGAAAAACATTGTTCGCCCACATACACAGTGATTGAAGCAGAATATGCTTGCTGAAGCTGAGAGTGGTATTTCACCATTTAGGAAGCTTTTTCATTAGTCAACTGTCTTTCAACAGCTAAACCTCATATTTGCTATCTTAAATGTTGCTTAAAAAAAAAAGAAAGAAAGAAAATAAAAGGCACCACAGATTTTTTTTTGCTTTTGCAGGCAGCCTGAACTCTGCAATCCTAAACATTTTTTTTCTTGGCACAGATATTGGACTATGTTACACTTTTCTGGGAAATGTGTGTCAAAATCAGAGTGCTTATTGTTTAGTTTAAGCAATAGTTTTACATCTAAATGTGGGGAAATGGAACTCAGGAAAAAAATACTTTTTAAAAGAAAAGAGTAATAAAAACTAAATGAGATTACTGGATACAAAATTTGGCCCCTGATCCTTCAGTTTCATGTATAATCTTGAAATTTTACAGAAGCATTTGCTTGTATACTTAGGGGAGATTTGCAGGACTCGGTCTGACATTTATATGTAACTGTCTTCTCTAAACCTGTTTTTAATTAGTCTATTACATATTCTCACATCTAAGGAATGGGATTTAAAAAAGCACTGGGCAGCAGCTTTACTTTATTCCTATTAAGTCAATGGTAAAACTCCCCTTAATTCCCCTGGGAGCAGAATTAGATCCATGCCAAGTCCATTTTCAAAATCACGTCTCTAAGACTTACACAATGCCTTTTCCCTGCCCTTGGTTAAAGCACAGACTTCCCTCTACTGTTGTTTTTTGTTTTCTCTTGCAAAATAAAGCCATGCAAATACGCAAACAAAGCTCTGCATCCTAACTTCTGGGAACAACTTACCTCACTGTTTTCTTTCTGACTGTGTGGTTAATATTTTGGACAAAATGTTTAAGTTTACAGTGCTGAGCCGCTGTGAAAGTCGAAGTAGACTCCGAGTATGTTCCAAAAGAGTTGGAGATAAACTCCTGGGTGTTGGCTGGATTCACTTTTCCTGTAAAAGTGACCCATTATTTTATTGTGTTTCCCTGCCTCTCACATCCCTGCTGTTCATTGCATTGCTCTGTAAGACGAGCAAAAATAATAAATCGGTATTTTTTAAAAAAACTTTTCCCACCACTGAATGTTCGGAGAACTTGATGTAGCAATTTCATCTAAGATCAAGCACATTTCCTTGTGCCAACACAGAATGGTTCCTTCGTTTGCACTAGCATAGATGAAAACTTGAATTTTCACAATCTATAAATAGATACATTCCCCTACTTCCTTGAAAAAGGTGCACCTTCTGCCTAAAGAGAGAAAGCGAGAGACAAAGAGAGAGAGAGAAAGAGAAAGAAAAAGAAAAACAAAAAGAGAGCGACAAAGCGAGAAAGAGACAGAGAGATAGAGAAAAAAAGAGAGAAAGAGAGAGAGAGAGAAAAAGAGAAAGAGAGAGAAAGATGGAGAGAAAGAAACAGAGAAAGAGAGAAAAAGAGAAAGAGAGAGAAAGATGGAGAGAAAGAAACAGAGAAAGAGAGAGAAAGAGAAAGAGAGAGAGAAAGAGAGAGAGAGAGAGAGAGAGAAAGAGAAAGAGAGAAAGCAAGAGAAAGAGAAAAAGCAAGAACGTAAGAAAGCAAGCAAGAAAATTAACTCCTGTATTCCTCACAAATTAATAAAACAGGGTTCCCCTCCCGATCCGTGGGTCAGGAGTTATTCCCAGTCCCGCTCTGTCCCCCGACCCGGACAGGAATGCTGGAGCTGCCTCCTCTCGCGCCGCCCCGGCTCTGTGCACGTGCGGGTGTGTACATGCGTGTGCGCGCGCGCCCGTGAGCGCGCCAGCAGCCCCGCGCGCCGCTGTGGGGGCACGCGCGCGCGCGCGTGTGCGCGCATAAGTGTGCACGTGGGAGCGCGTGTGCGCGCTGCCGGCATGTGCCGGTGCCGCGCACCCACTTCGGGCCGCCGCCGGACACGGGGACGAATCGGGCGAGCCCTGCTGCCGCGCCCCTGGGGCGCCGCGGATCCGTCAGCGCCCGGGAAGCGCATCCCGCGGGGGAGCCCCGGGAC
>VWZD01008083.1:198152-223717 GCA_013396695.1 Sakesphorus luctuosus
CGGCGGCGGCGGCGGCCGCGAGCGGGGTGGGCAGCCTGGAGCGGATCCGCGCAGACCACGAGCGGGCTCTGCGGGAGGCCAAGGAGACGCTGCAGAAGCTGCCCGAGGAGATCCGCAGGGACATCCACCAGGACAAGGAGAAACTTCTGCAGGACGCCCGCGGCAGGAAAGAAGTGGGGGCCCCTGGGCTGCCCCAGCGCCTCTTCCGCCAGCCTGTCGGCGCCGTGGGGCAGGAGCCTGCCGACCCCGACGTCCGGCAGAAGAGGGAGAAAATCAAAGAGGTGGGTGGCGGCGGCTGGCGCTCCCGCTCTTGGGGACGCGTCTCGGCACCCATGCACGGGCAACAGGTCGCTGCCGAGGCTGGCGGCGGTGTGGGGAGAGCCCTGACCCCTCCTGCCTCCTCCTTCCTGCACGAACGGGGTCTTACTGCCTGCCCTCGCTTGGCAGCCGCCGCGCAGGTCGGCGTCGTAGCCCGCGGTCGCATCCTTTCGGTCTGCGGTGCGTTGCGCGCCGCGGAGCGAGCGGTGCCCCCGGGCCCGCGCCGTCGGCTCCGTGCTGGGCGCGCCTCCCACCCTCCCGGCATTATCGGGTTCCCCGAGTTGTTGCAGAGAAACGTGGGGAGGAAGTAAAGCCCGGCGAGGGCCGGCAGGCTTCAAGGCATCCCGGGAGCAGCCGAGGGCCGGGCGAGCGCTGGGTACAGCGGCGCTGGGGAAAGCGGCGTGGGGTATCCCAGGCTCGGCCGCCGGCCGGTGACCGGCGGGTGTCTCCGCGGGGTGCGGGAGCCGGCACCCTGCCCGTGCCGCACTGTTGGCAGAGGAGGAGCCGCCCCGGGCTGTCCGGCGCCGGGCGAGTGCGGGGTGGAGGTGCGGTGCAGCGCCCCGGAGATGTTGCGGTCTGTCTCGGGTTCTTGCGGTTCAGAGTTCAGCGATACTCGCTGTCTGAAGAGTTGAGGGCATTTGGCACAACAAAGTCAATTTAGCTTACAGCAGTAAGGCGTCAGGCAGAGCTGTATGTGTTTTGACAAATTCCCTCAACTGTCTTTTTCGGTAGTTCTGCTCGGTTGGTTCAGGTACCGTTTTTAAGTCCTTCCTTACAGAAATTCTACAAACTGTGTCCTAGGTAACGGTGTCATGAGCAGAGCTTGACAGGGTCCTCTGACAGAGGAATTTGCTTGATAATACAGTTCAACTTCCCGTTAGTACTGCCTGGTTTATTTATCGAACTGACAATTTCACCTGCCTGCAGAGATTAGGGTTTATGAATTAATTAGTAGTATATGTTTCCTTTTCTGTGGTGATGGAAATGAGATAGGAATGAGACTGTAACTACAGAGTATTTCAGTGTTTGTGGAACTTGGTTAGCTTTATTTGAAATGATTCGTTTTTATTGTGTATTTGTAAAGAGTGGTCTGAAAAGTGAACTGTGACATCACACTGAGCATCAGATAAACTCTCACAAATCTCAAGTTGTGTTCTGTGCTCTGGAGTCCTTGCATCAGTTTAACTATTTTGGCAAATTATGCAGCGATAGTAAGTACTACAGACAAATGCAAAGGTATTTTGAAGGGAGAAACTCTCAGGAGTGCATAGTACAGACCACATCTTGGAGTGTGCAGAGACTATGCTGTCTTCTGTTTTAGTCATGCAGCTCCCCCTGAGACATATGGAACAGTCAGAAATACCAGCAACTGTTTTTCCAGTTTTTTGGAATTGACATGTAGAAGTATTTAAAAGTAATGAGGCTCTGGACCTGATGTACCTGATTCTGTGGTATAGAAGACTGCAACAAGTAAATAATCAGGAGGAAGAAAATAAGAAACATATTGCTGTTCTTGCTGATCCCACTCTGTCAACTAGTTCAAGTTATTTTTTTATTACATACAGACTGTGTGTGAATGTGTGCATGTATTTGTGCATTTGTATATAGATGTGTACATACATAATGCCAGTATCTCTTCAATTTCTTCCTTCCTTTCCATCCCTTTTTTTTTCCTCCTCCACTTCTACACAGGAGCTACAAAAGACACAGTACCACTCCCCCACTCCCCACCCCCCCCCCCCCCCCCCCCCCATGAGACTTTTGGCTGTTTAAGCAAAGGACATGACAGAAGGACTGCATTTAGTTCCCAGGTCTTTATTTTTCCCTATTATCTCAGTATTCCTCAATACTATGTGTTGTTTCTGGGAGTTTCTTTTCCTCCTAATTCAGTATGTGAGCCTAATATGTTTTTCACTTAATTGCTCTTACATTTTTGCAGTACTTTTGCCTGATTTTTTTCGTCTTTTCTTCTTTTTTTTTAATACTTCCGACCTCTCCCCCCCCGCCCTTGACAGTATAGCAGTGTTTCTTATTCTGTGTTAACTTGCTTAACATTGTTTCATGTGCTGGCCTTTTTATTGCTTTTCTGTCTGTCTTTGCAAGCCTCAGTCTACTCTTTTATGTTGTTACTGTACTGTCAAGATGAATTTATAATCTGCAATCTTTTTAAAAAAGTTTTAAACTGTAATATTTCTAAGAGTGAACTTTTGTACTTTACTGTACATGCACAGAAAACAGAACAACCCTTTAAATATCTTCTCTTTGTGCCTGGTGGTTGCACACTGGAGGTGCAAATGTAAAGAATCTTTCTGCTTTCATACTCTTTTGAGCCTGGAACTTCTGTCAGCATTGTATGATCTGTGTTGTATACCTAGAACTCACAATTTGAAACTATTCCTATGGATATTTTTGACAGAAGGGAGGAAGTTGTTTGAAAGGAAAAGAATGTCAAAAAATAAGGTTGTTCTTCCCTGCATTTCTGTCGTAGAAGAGCTCTGTCTCTTCAATATGCTGACATAAAGCTGAGAGAGGAGAGAGCTTACACATTTTGTCTGTTTACTGTTTTAAATTTTACCTTGACATAAGGGTTTAGAAGTCTAACCAGTATAATCATTTGCAAACACAAAAAAATAAAATGACATGACTTTATAGCATTCTCAACCCAATTTTTTGTAGAAATTTTGACCACTTTTCTACAGCATACTCTTTTGTATAAAAAAAAAAGAAAAAACAAAAACAAACCAACCAAAAACAAACAGAAAGAAACAGGGCAAAACTTTAAAAATATGGAAATACAAAGATTCTTGAACCTTTTTCAGGATTTAAACCGACCTAATAGAAAAAAAAAAGGAAGACTGATGGAAGCATGGAGAAGTGGAGATCTTGTTGCTGCCACAAAGACCAGAGATTCTAATGGGTGCTGAGGTGTTGCTCTGTTTCTCTTCTGGTCATGTGCTACAGGCAAACTCAAAAGCAAGAACAGTACTGCCAGCAGTGAGGTTTCCCCAGTACTTCCTGTTATAAAACTGTTGTCAGTTGCTTGTGACTGCTAATTTTTTTTACTGGACGACCTAATGTTGTCTGCTCTGAGTGTCTTTCTAGTGCCAGATGCTTCAGGGAGACTTGAGCAAAGAGGAACAGTTCCATTTGAGCATCACGGCACACTTGGATTTTGTCAGAACTTGAGTTCTTCAGGAAGTTCTACTAATGCTCTGGTGACTCATAACCTGGGGCAAGGTCTGGGGTTAGCTGGTGTACCTCGCACTGGTCTCTGTTTCCACGCCCTGATAGGAGTCACAAAATGTGAATGAGGTGGTTGTGGTTTGTATTCTTATTCTTCCACTCATTAGTTTGAGAGGTGGCCCCTCTTTTGAACAAGTACTCCTGTGATAATTGTTCTCTACCTGTAAAAAACAAAGAGTGGAAGGCAATGATGACTCTTCCACTCAGGCTCAACATCTCCCAGTCTCTGCTCTTTGACACTGTTGGTTGTGGCTGGACATAATTATTTCTGATGTAAGGGGAGGACTTGCAGTTGCATAGGCAATTGATACGAACAAAAGTGATTAGAAGAGTTTGGTAATAGTAAGAGAGTCTATGGAGGCAGGAGATGCATTCTTTCAGTTAGGGAAATCTTTCAAGTCTGGTTCCTCTCTCTTCCAAAAAATAATGAAAAAAGTGATTGAATTATTTAGGTGTTAAGAAAATAGCAAAAACTAAACTCTTTTTATTTCAGAGCAGAGGAATAGAAACGATGAATGAGCTAGCTCAGGTACTAGAAGCTATATAATCACATTAGTGTGGTGCTCTGCCCAGGCTTAATTAATCCTGCTGAAGAGCAAGCTATTGGTGTGGTGGAACACCATACTAATGCAGCTGTGCTATTCTTGTACAAAGTAACTAGCTTGGAAACGGTGCACATTATTGATCAGAGCTGGCTGGACACATTTTCAGGATAAAAGCTTCCTTGGTAAACTGGAATCAATGTCAGAAAAGCATGATCATGCAGTGCTCCAAGTACTTGCACAGCTCTCAACTGTTGCAGTTGTGTAGTACAAGTCCTGGAGAGGAGAATTTGAGCACAAATCCTTTGAGCTCAACGAGACTATGGTCGCAAGTCAGCAAAACAGACTCTGCAGACTCTTCTATCTTTCTAGGACAAACTGAATTGAGGCTGCATTTGCAGTGTGAATTCTGAGGCTTCCTGAGTCCTCAGCATTCATTCTGTTTGTTTAACAGTTTTCTATAGTGGCTTTTATACAGCTTAGCTGGAAATCTCAGTAATGTTCAGCATTATCTTGAGGAAAGAAAGATTGTGAGCATGAAAAAAAGCACTATTCAGAGATGTAATATGCACTTAACATAGAACACTTGGACATGATTGGATCTCCTCATTAACAAGGAGGAATGATGGGAAAATTAATGGGAGGTGACTCACTGCTGGAGAAGGGCAATTGGCCTCTTGTGTTTTCCTGCATGCTTCCACCACTTGCTTTCCTATTGCCTGGTATCTTGGTCCTGCTGCCTGGGAGGGCCCAGTGCCTGGCTCTGGAGGGAGTTTTATTTCCTTTTGGTGATACTTATATGACAAAATGAGCTTCTTGCTGTTGAAAGAGTAGTCTCCTTCTACCACTTTTGACTGCCTTCTTCCACTCTCTATCTTGCATGAGTTCTACTGTGTCCCTCCGTAAGCTGCTTTGGCTCAGTAAAATAACAGAAAACTGCCAGAGAAAAAAACCTGGATGGATTTGTCCTGAACTTTCTGTCAAGTTGGTGAGTTGAAGGCCTTACTGAAAAGATTGACATGGTCCTAGTTTTGGCTAGTTTTGTTGATGGAACAGGTGGATAAAAGCTATGAAACCTCTTTCAGTAGCCTTGTCTTAGAAGCTGGTATCTGATTGTCTTGCCTAGCTTCTCCATTAAAACTGAATGTCTGCAATGAGACTGTTGCGAAGCAAAGGTTCTGTCTACTGTAACAACCTTCTCTATCAAAATGAAGTGCTTCCCTTCAGGAGACTGTTACGTCCCAACTCCTTTTCTCATAAGAGGAAAGGTGAAAGGAAACAGGCAGGAATTACTGAAGTCCCAGCTGCTGTAGACAGAAATTCAAAGTGCTTTTACAGGAAGGAAGGTTGTGAGGGCCTTCATAGGAAAGGGAAGAGTTAAAATGCAGCAGTTTAAGTATTGAGTGGTTTTGGTTTCAGACAGGAAAAAGTCATGTTCCCTGATGGTACATTTGTTAAGAACAAGATACAGTGAGAGGAAAGGAGCTGACATGTAATGAGTAAGCAATGTGGTGATTGCTGCCATCATGCTGATGATGCAATGCATTTCAAAAGAAGTTTTCTTAAAGTATTTTGTGACTTTAATGCTGACATCTTATAGCTGTTACTTAGTTTGTCGAAGTTTAAAATTAATCTTGGCTTTTTTTACCCAAAGCTTTAATTACCTGCCTGTAATCTTCAATATTTTTGTATCTGTTAGTTCTTTTTGAGTGTTTGTCAGTTCTTTCCTTCCTGATAAATGCTATAAATACCATTTATTGTAGATTTGAGGGGGGTTTAATGTTTTTATAAAAGACATTAAAGAAGTGAATTAAGTGCCTAAAGACAGGAAATCAAATATGATGATGGTCAGTAGGTACCTTACACCCCTAAATTGAGAGCATCCTCACAGAGCTTCTATACATTCTCCCTGGGTTTGTTACGAGATTGTGCTCTTGTGTAGTGGCAAGCTGGAGGTGGTTGGAGTTGTCTTATGACATGAAAATATCATAAAACAGTAAGTTCAAGTGCTTACTTAGGTTTGGTGGCACTAAAAGACGCAGAGAAGCTTCAGCTGAGTTACTAAGAGTATGATTCAGTGACTCTATTGAACATCTTCTTGTATCTGTCACTTGGGAGAACCTGTGGGGAGCCAGTTGGACCAGCCAAGCAGACAGGAGTTTGTGGCCTGGTGGGGTAGAGAGCCCAAATGACTGAGTGGAGATCTGAGCACAGTGTAAGCAGTGGACCCCCACTAAGCCAATGCATTTTAAAGGAGAGGAAAGTGGAGGAAAATTGACTAAGGCGTCTTTATGTCCATGAGGTGTGGAACAGGGTACACCTTTGCCAAATTAATATCCTTTCTGCTGGGAGCCCTTAAGGTCTTTTTAGGGAAGGATATGGTTTCAGGTAAGTTTCTTCAGGTTTTGTTTTTGCTTTTGTTTTGTTTGTGTTTTCAATTGAGAACCTCTCAGCCTCTTCTCAGTCAAATAACTTGCAGGCAAATACTTGTCTGATTTGAACATTCCTTATGAGATGGAGGGATGTCTCAGTGTGTGACTGTGTGCATATCTGACTGGAATAGGCTGTGTTCGCAGTTGCTAGTTCATGTTTTTACAGCCTTACACCTGTTTTTTGTGAGCTAAGAATATTTAATTTCCCTATGTTAAGACTTGGTCTACATTCTCAATGGGTAAATTTATCGAAACTAATTGAATGCCCTATCTACCTAGATCCTCAGAATTGTGGGGAAAATCAAAGGCTTTAAATATTCTGTGGAAAACATCTGGCTTTCACAAAGATACAAGCACATGATTAATTCTTTAACTTTATGTAAAGGCAGAATGTAAATTTCAGACATAGAGGACTCTTTTCATGGAAACTACATAAGGTGATCTAAAGATGTGAGGTAAAGCTTAAAATAGAATGTCTCTTGTGCTTTGGCAAAAGTTAGTCACGTGGTGATGGTTTTGTATTTAATGCTAGTATAGCAGCCTTTGACAGCCATTTAATATAAAGAAATAAATGATTATATTCATGAGTGCAGTTGCTTAAGGCTGTAGTTCTGTGCTGTGGGCAAACTGAAGTAGAAAAATTCCACCCGTTTATTAAAATCTACCATTAAGACCAAAAAACATCTTAACTTATTCAGGGGAAAAATAAGGGTGGTAGATAGACAGGCTTTGATACCTTCTTTGAATGTTAATGAAAGCACAGGACTTATGAAAAGGAAATTACAGAGAGACCTGAGACAGCTCTTCTTGTGGAAGGTAATTAACATCCTTACAGAAGGACCTGTGTGTCTGTTGGATAGACAGACCTTTTCTTAAAGCTGTCTAAAACATACTGCTCTAAGGATTGTTGAGTGTGTTAACTTCCTCTTCAGTTGGGTTGGGCTGTTTGTTTTCTAGGCTGGGGACCCAGCCTAGTTGTAAATGTCTGGTGTTTTCATCTTAAAGATAATATCTTAATGTATACTTCCGTTATTTACAAATAACTAATTTGTCTTCCTAACTCACTTGGCAGAGTAAGCCTAATACTTCAGGAAAGTGGCTTTGATTCAGTGTTTGCTCTGCCTTAACAATGTAGCACTTACTCTGTCAGTAAACTGCCGCCTGAAGTGGTACAGAGATAATGAAACACTCTGGTTGTGTGCCTTTTTGGTAACAAACTCACCTGTTTGAATGTGTCTCTGTATATAGCATGTTTTATACATTCAATTTTGAAGCATTTTGTGGTCTACTTCTAAGTTATTTATAGAAATGTCATTTTACAAATGAGGAAAATGATTAGGGGGGCAATATACCATGTACCAGATACTTAATATACTGATTCCTTTTGTGTGAAAATCTCCTTTATCCACCAAATTTTTAGATTGTTTTGTTTTGTTTTTTCTTACTGGGTTGTTTGGGTTTAAGCGTGTCATATAAAGAGTGTGTACACTTTTAAGAAGCATCTCTGGGTTTGTTTTCTGTAAGTCTTTCTAATGCTGTCTGCAAGCCTGTCATGAAAACATAATTGGTGAGTAATGAAGTGCATGCTTACCTGAACCAGATTAAATGAAACCTTTTACAGAATTGTAGTTAAGCCACTGTTGTTGTATCACAGTGCCTGGCAGCCTTGCCTGCAGAGTCCAGAAGACTCTGCTGTTGAGGGGAAGTGGTTCAGTTTTCCAGGGGTGAGAGCTGGCTATTGCTTTGCACAGTGTGTCAGGTTTCAGAGCAGAACTTGAATACCTAGAACCTGTTTGGTTGTGCCTCACTAAAGCAGGAACTGCTGCTGTGTGCTGGGCAAAGGTTGTCTTCACTCCCACCCATGCTGCGGATCTCTAGCCTGGGCATGTCAGCTCATTAGGGTCAATTTAAACCTGTATTCTGGAATCTGATTCATGGCTGCACATGGGCAGCTGTGGTTTGCCACCCAACTGCTGCTAAATACATTGTTTATTACAGGAGGAGGCTAAACCTGAGACTCCCTGTTGCTGTGTTTAGGTCCCTTAGCTGTAAGCTTTTTAAGTCATACTTAAGTGCTGTGCACAAGTGCTGTTTTGAAAGGACATAGGGTAGTGAAATTCACAGTTTGCCTTTCTTACTTCTTGAAACCTTCAGTTTGAAATCTGTTGTAGCCAAGAAAGGCTTGTATGAAATAATATGACAACTTGCTCTAACTCTCTGCAGTAAGCTGATTGGATTTTATAGCTGGTGTTTATGAAGATACAGGTATTGCTCATTCTGATGCTTCTGATCTTAAAAGCTTTTCAAACAGATTGAATGAGCACATAACCTGCTGTTACATTCTTATAACTGTTAAACATTCACAGCCCTTGTGGGAACACTGAGATATGCAGTCACTTATGCAAAGGTAACTACAAGTGTAAAATCTATTTTCATTTGCCCTCCCACTGTTTCTTGGAAGCTATATGTACCTTGGCTTTTAAATTGTTTTGGGAATACAGCAAGTGAATGGAAATCTGACTTCTGTGAAACATGGGCCCTTTCTCTTTAAGACAAATCTCTAATCAGATAAGAAAATCAAAAGAGGTGATAGGCAATCCTGAGCAAAGGACTAAAATGATTCTGTGCAATGAATGAGCTGATGACTACGGAACATCTGGCTATTAAAAGACTTTGTGTGCATCTCAAATAATATTTCAGAAGTATCAACTTTTTTTCTCTGATGATGGGTAGAAACAGAAGTTGCAGTGTTAATGTAAAAGGATGCAGCTTTGCACTTCTCATGTGAAGATAAATATTGCTGGCATTTAGCTTAGAGGCAGTACTGTGCATTTTTTATATTAATAAATTAGAAAAGAAAGAATATCTGATACTTTCTTTCCAGAATTTTACATCATCTCACTTGTGTAGGGGTGATCTTATTGTTTGGCAACATAAACCCTATTTTTCAAGTATTTATTAAAAGTGAGTATCTGCTCTTAAAGCATGGCAATAAACTGCAGTAGATCAATGTGACTTGCTTCTTTAGTTAGTATTCAGACCACTGTGAGGCTCTTTTTTTGAAGTATCTGCATATTTTTCTTTTCCTAAGTTCACTCCTCAATATAAATCTCTGTGCCTTTTGAAATTTCTTTTGTTCGTGGACTGCTTTTGTACAAGGAAGTAGGAAGTAGCTTGTGTAAAAGAATACCAAGCTAAAAAAAAATTGCTTTCAAAACGTGGTGCTTAAGGAGGGAGTAATTTTCCCATTCACTGGTACACACATGCAGATGCAGACCCAGTCTTTAACTCCACTGTCAGTTTTCTTACTGCCTGAGTACTGACATCTGTTGGTGCACTGAATGGTGGTACTGATGATAACGCGTTGCCCATTCTTCGGTCTGCAGGGAAATCTGTTACTTGCTCCTGTGGTTGTAGTTCTCCACCCTTCTGTGATTTTGAGAATTGCACTTTAAAGTCTGTGTTGGACTTAGGTAATAGTACTAGATTCTTGAAACCTGATAGAAGAGAAATAGATGTTAATCATTTGCAGCAATGGATTTCTGTCCCCCCGCCCCCATCATGCATCAGAAAAACTAATTACTATTTAGAGAGTAGAAGAGTTATACATGTTACAATATTTTAAAAGTCATAATACTTCAAAACTGCATATTGCTTTTTTTGTTCTGGTGAGATCATTTGAAGAATTGCCATGGGAAAAACTATGCCACGTAAAGACAAACTCCAAGTTGGCTGATGTTTTGTTGTCTTATTCTGTAAAGCTCTAGAGTAAGTGTGGCACTGAACCTGCACTGACTGTTCATAAAAATGTGTGTGGTCTTGTCAGTGGCTGAAGTGACATCACACATCAGAAAGGGCACTTCTACGAAATGAGCTTTATGAAGAAAAGCCCATATGTCTCATCATGCAGTTTCTTTTACCTAAATAATCATATTTGTATATTGACAGATGTATTCGTATCTTGCTCCATGTGTATGTTTTACAAAAGGGACAAATATGTTGTACAATTGATCTGTTGTCTGTAGCTGAAGGTGCAGTCTGTTGGGGGCAAGCTCTAGTCTGAATAAACAACTTGAACGAAGTAAAGACATAGGTTTTGTTTTGTTTTACAAATAGTCATCTAAGTTAAAAATATACATATGCTAAAAGCAAAATTAGAATGAAGCAAAGAAATCCTTGTGTTTCAATAATTAGTTTTGTTCAAGTTATTTTTATTATATAAATTTAAACTTTGCAGAAAGTGGGTGCTCTCTGAGAAAGTTTTCACACTTCATTGAAACAGTTTCCATATGCAGCCTTATCACCTGAAAGCATTATGGAGACTTGGTCCGTTTGCATTTATGCACACCATAGTCCTATTTGTTCTTTTTCCCAACCTTCTGCTTACCATAGAATTTTGTTGTTGAGAAGGAGAGAGATTAGGACTTAGCACTGAGCCTCTGGAGGCCTGATCTCTTGCTTGGAGTAGGGTTGACTCCAAAATTAAATTGAGGTGCTCAGTCTTATGCACTGAACTGTGGAAGATCTCTGTAGAGGGAAATTCTGTAGCCCCTTTGGACAAAGATATTCCAGTATCTGAAGACCCTTATGTAGGTTTTTTGAGTTATTGTTGTGTCTAATTAAAATTTCTGGTGCTGTAACTGATGACACTTCCTTTATTTCTTTCATTGTGCCCCACTTAGAAGATCCTGGCTACCTTTTCCCTATGGGTACCCCTTAAGTCACTAAGAAGCCTCTTTTCTCTAGTCTGAACAAACCCAACTCCATCTACCTCTTCTCATAGGTCATGTGTTCTCCACTATTTTTTAAAAAATCTCTAATTGATACAAAGAAGCTGAAAATCAAGAACAGGGCTTTCATTTGAAGCATCAGGGGGGTCACATAGAAAGTGGTGGTTGCTTCCCATCACTAACATGCCCTGTTGCTAATGCAGCCCACTATACTATTTGCCTTTATCATTGCAAGGATGCCTTGTTTGTGTTCTCAGATTGTTCGCTGAGACATCCAAGGTATTTGCTCCAAAGCTGTTTTCTAGCCTATAAGTTCCTGTCATGTACTTAGGTATAAGATTTTTGCGTTTGCTTTTACGTGATTTCAAGAGGCTTGTCAGCTCAGTCCTCCAACTGGTTCAGGCCCTTCAGATGGGAGCCCTGCTATTCAGCTTCTTGATTGCTGGAGTTACACATGAAGTTGGCGACAGTGTGTTTGCTCTGTTGTTCAGAGAAATGTCACTAACTAGCCACTAGTTAGACTCTGACCTGTTGTCATGGGTTCCAAGACGCCTGTTTACTGCTGTCTTGAGATTGTTTAACCAGCCACTTTTTTCATCAACCTTGCCCAGCCATCTAGTCCATGCCTTTTTGACTGCCATAGTGCTAAGGCAGATTGTGTGAAAAAGCATGCTAAAGTCAGGTAAATAGTATCTCCTACACTGTTCTCATCCATGAAGCCAGTGGCTTCATCATAATAAGTAACTGGGTTGTTTGGGCACATGTTGTCTTTGGGGAATTACACTTGCCATTTGCAAAGATGTTTCTGTCCTTGATGTTCCTGAAAAGAAAGTCAAGGAGGTTTTGCTCCATTTTCTTGCCAAGGTTTCAAATAAGGCTGTCTGCCCTATGTGGTTCCCTGGTCACTATGGCCTTTCCAAGGTGAAGCAGAGAAGCCTTGCAATAGCGTGCCATTTTCTTGTCTATTTTGCATCTATGCTGCATCCCTCAGTTTCTTTGAGGAAGCCCAGCAGACAACTGTATGTTATCTCAGTGGGTATGTTTTGATTAAAAGAATGAGGATATGTTTACTGGACAAAGCCATTTGGTTGATGCAGGGAATTCCCATTAGAATTTTTGAAATACAAGCTGTTAATGAAAAGCAATAGTCTTAGTTGCAGCTTTGCCACTTTTGTGGCTGTAAATGAGTGGCTAGAATACTGACACCGGCTGGGTTATACCACTGAAGAATTTTGAAGCATCTTTCCTCTACCTACCTTTGATCAAAGCATCAGTCAGCTGATGTTTATATATTGCAAATATGAAAGAAATGACTTGAAAGCTAATACAGTGTCGTTTCAAAGCTGGTAGTTTTGGAGTTTGTACTGTAAGAGAAATGGATACCATCAAATTAGATTTAAAGCACAGTTCTCTCTGACTTATTTCTTAGGGGTCTAACTGCTAGCTTACAAACAGGTATTTTTTTATTAAATTTCCGGCTGTTTTATGTGACTTATGGGGTTTACAGCAGGAACTGTAAATATTTTTACAGTAGGATTGTGCTATTGAACTACACTACCAATTCAGGAAAGTCCAACTCCTCATTATTCGATTTTCTGTCACTTTTGACATCACAAAGGGGTCTGGCTTTATAGAAGCTTGGTTTTGAAAATGAAGTCTTTTCTTGACACTGCCTCATACTCCATGTCCAGACCAGCTAATCACTTCTAAAAGGGCTGGTTTCCAGCATTACAGAGATACATGAGCATCCCTTCAGTTTAACATACCTGTTCTGATTTTGTGATGTGAGAAACAGAGCTCTTTACATCTATAGCAGAGACTATATAACCTTCCTTTCGCCCTGACTTTATGATCCCTTGTTCTGGAAACAGTGATGACCTATAGTTTTTAATTGATCCTTAAAGTGTGAAAACCTACATGAGTACTTTTGGTGTGAATTGAGTAAATTTGAGGAAAGGGCTTCCAGGTTTTGTAAAGGAGTTAAGCTTCTTTTAACTTTCATTAGACTTTTTTCCTTAAATTTTCTACTGTGCTCAGGTATGGAGGTTTGATTTCATTAAGAAACTAAGTTATTTTGGATGCTGTTCAGGAACCCACAGCATGACCAATGGCTGCACACCTCCACTTTACATCTTTGATCAGTGACTTGAAGTAAAAACTCAGCATTTTCCTACATAAAGCTGATCCTGTAGTCTAAGCAGTTGAAGTAACACCACTTGGGTGTCTTGCATGTGCAAAGAAATGGATGAACAGTTATCTGACTTCTGTATGGTGGGCACTAAGAAAACATTTTTCTTTTTGTCAGCTGTAGCCTTGATCATAAGAACCTAGGAGAACACAGCTATTAATGAAGTTATTTTAAACACATAATAGTGCACTGCAAGGTATTACATGTGTTCATTTCAGAGTGCCACTGCAGTAGCTTCATGGTGTGCTAATTACCCATTACTGTGTTCTCTAATGGGGGGATTTCATGGAGCTTTTTTCTTCCCTGTTGTTTGAACACAGTATTTTTGTGATGACTATTTTATTCAATATTTTTCATGAGGAGTCTTTACCACTTCAGATTCATGCCACTGTTTGAAAAATGAGTATGCTTTATTTTCTAAGGAAGGAAGAGGACAGTGGCTGATGCCAAAGGCAAGCCTCAAAACCAGCTTTAAAAGCCCTCTATGTTCCTATGAACACTGCAGTGTAAATAAATGGGTATGTGATAAGCTACCTGAATGTCAAACACACTTAGTGTCTGTTTTACCAGCCCTACCTTATGTCCACATAAAGAAACATTTCCCTAAGAACTTCGGGGCTGATTTTACTGCAGCATCACCAGTAATGATTCCCTTGAGCTTGGTAACTTCATGTTGCCCTTAGTCCTGCATTACATGGGGAGCTTCTGCAGGCTGTGAATGTGCTATTATCTGAAAGAAAATAACTGATTCATGGTTTCTCTTGGATTTTCCTGCTGTGCTGTAATATCTGGTTTAAATGTGCTGTTTATAGGAAGCATCCCAGGTGGCATTGTACATGCTGTAATCAAAATGAGGGAATTTGTTACATGCTGTATTTTCCAGTATCACCACGCTCCTCCTTGCCAATCCCACTCAAATTCCAGTTTTGGTCTTTCCTTTAAAACTGTTAAGAACTTGTCTAAATTCCCCAAAGATGTTATGTAGAAGGATGAGAGAAACTTTTCTGATGGGATAAGGAAAACTTGCTCATCTTTTGTTTGAAAACAAATAGCTAGAAACATCATGAATGTGGCACATTTTACCAAAGAAGCCAGTGTATAAAAGTGTGTTTGGAATGAAGTGGAGGAAGATTTGTATGTGTATGGATATATAAAAATGTGTGTTAATGAAGAAAGTCTAAAGAAAATGCTCATACTTTTATGTGTGGAATTATTGCCAAGGAAGTAGAGCCAAACTGTAATTTTTACGTAGCATGCTTTTCTATAGCATGAATATTTCACAGTATTTCCTGCTTGTATATGAGACTGAAACCTCTGAAAGGCTCTTGTTGTGGCAAGTGAGTAGGGACAAAGTGTTTGGCAGGTCTGATGATGAAAGGTAGATCTTGAAACTTAATGTATAGCTGTATATAAAGGTATATTAATGATTATTGTATGAAATGTTGTGTTATTCATATCTTTTACCTTTTGCCCTTTGGACTGCTGGGAATAAAGAACACTTTTGACCTTCAGAACTGCTATTACTAACTAACTATAGACCTTTTTGGTATTTGCTTGCAAGTCACAATATGCTTAAAAATAATTTTTATTCACTGTTTTACAGCTTACTGAAAATTCTTATCATCAGTTCTCAATCAACTTCTTATACAAGGAATTTTATAACAATTAATTTGTATAGTTAATCCACATGGTTAAGCTCTCTCACTTTGAAACGTCACTCAGTTTCATTCATGCTCTCCAGCTTTCAGGATATGGTTGGTGTTACTGAAGTAGCTATGACCTCAGTAATACCTCCAGGCGAATTTAGAAATAATTTGGGTTTTTTTCTAGCAGAATTTCATTTTTTTAGCATTTGTCTCTGAATGTAATTGATTCTGTTTCTACAGAAAAATACTGAAAATATGGATTGTGAGAAAAAATTATTTTTGCATCTTCATAACCTTTTAAGGTCTATACAGTCAACCACTTCCCCCAAGTCAGCACAAACTCATGTTCCTTTCATTCTCCCTTGGACTCCAGCAGTATGCTTGATATTCTAACCAGCCTCAGCTCTGCCAGATCAGAGCTGGAATCATATTCATCAAAAACCCTGTGCTTGTTTGGCACACACCTTGCCACTGTAAAAAATGCTCTTCCCTGAAGGCAGAGTGCCATGTGAGCTTGTGTTGTTCATAGAAGAGATGTATGGACATTTGGTGCCAAGCCTTTTGGACTGCAGGGGCCAAATGTTTCCGAAAGGGAATGAGGATTGTGGAATATTTGTACTATTCCTTGAAGCTTTGGTTATATGTTGGACACATATTCCTTTATTTGCTTTGTAATGTGGACAAAAGCCAAGCTAACTAAAGCTATAGTTCACTTTGATCTGTAAGAACCATACGTTGCATGTACAAATGATTGCAGTAGTTTACTCCCAAGAAGAATATTAGTGTACGAAGATGAGATCACCAAAAGATTCTTCCAGCTGGGATGAAGGATTAAATTCTCCCACTGTCTACCTTTTAAGGTAACTGTGACATGGTGGCATGGAACTGGCATTTCTGAATGCTCTGTTAAAGCATTCTAATATCCCTTCATTACTATTGAGAATGGAAACAGAAAAAATCAGGGCACTGCAGTGAAAGTGGAATTTCTCTCTTTATGGCCATATCTGTCAAACATGGCAAATGCTGTTCCACATGGACTGCCATCCTTCAGAAAGACAACAGAAAGTAATTTCTCTTAAAATCAATGAAAAAAGCACCAAATTGCAACTATTAAACATTGTTCTTCAGGGCACATGTTTTGGAAGACTGTAATTTTTGAATTTGAGTTTACATAATACTGTTGGGAGACTTCAAATACAGATACATTTCTGATATGGTGCCTCTCTTGCAGACCCTTCTTTCTGCCCTCTGCTTGATGCTGCCTTGGGTTTAGTCTGCCGTCTGATTACAGCTCTAGCTTGCAGCAGCCATTATTGGCTTTTGATGCTGACTTTAAAACTTCCACAAAAAATGTAAAATACTTGTCCCATATTTAAACTTATTGTTTCTTGGTCTGGCATCTGGTTTTTACCTTTAGCAAGTAGCAGTAGCATCATATGTAAAGATATGAAGACCTCTAGAGAAATTGAAAGTCTGAGCTGCTGCGTATTTTAATTACAATGATGGGTTTGTGGGACCAACTCACTGGCTTTTAGTCTTTGGCCAAAAGTTCTGATATGAGACCAGTTCCAGCAGCACCATGCACCAGAACAAAGCCTTCCCTCTGATATCATACAACCTAAAGGCTTTCCTGCTGCATCTCTCTGCCCTTGAATGAGATGTGAAAAGCTTCTTGGCTTCTGCACTCCAGCTGTGGGCCCTGACTGATGTGATGCTTTTGGAGGGGTCAACTTTGATTTTGCTGGAGCAATGGTTAGTGACTTCTTTTGGAGTCAGTAGCTGATGAACACACTGCCTAGTAGCTTTTGTCAAAGTTACTGTGCTGCTACAGGTAAAAGGGCTAAGCTCAAAGCTGATTTTTTTCCTCAAAGAAATTACAGCCCTTAAAGAATATAGGCTATTAATGGGTACAAACAGAATAGAAGGAAATGAGTCTCTTCTGTTCAGCAGGGCAAGGCAGTGATAGAGTTGGCATGTTTGTTTTTATGACTGACAGATGGGACTGTAAGATTTCCTCTTCAATATCCAAATCAGCACTTCATTGCCTTCCTTAGCTAGTGCAGGTAAATTTTTAACTCTCAGTTAACCATGTCAGCTAGAAGTTTGCAAATATGCTTAACCTAGTGTGTTGAGTTGACCTGGCTGGAAGTCAGGTGCCCACTAAAGCTGCTCTATCTCACCCCTCCTCAGTTGAACAGGTGAGAAAGAATATAATGAAAGACTGATGAGTGGAAATAAGGACAGAGAGAGATCACTCACCATTTATCATCACAGGCAAAACAGGCTTAACATGGGGAACTCATATCTGAGTAGGCTAATGAGAAGTAAAGCCAAATCTTAGAATATCTTTCCCGCCCCCCTTGCCCCCGCCCCCCTTCATTCTTCCTGTGATTAACGTAATTTCTTATTTTCTTTACCTTCTACTCCCACAGCAGTGCAGGGGGATGGTGAATGGGGTCTGTGGTTGGTTCATCACATGTTGTCTCTGCTGTTCCTTCCTCCTCAGGAAGAGGAGTACTCAAACTCTTGCCCTGCTCTAGCTTGAAGTCCCTCCAACAAGAGACAGTCCTTCCCAAACTTCTCCAACATGAGTCCTTCCCATGGACTGCAGTTCTTCACAAACTGCACCAGCACAGGTCCCTTCCACAAGGTGTGGTCCTTCAGGAACAGACTGCTCCAGTTTATATACAGAGAATGATTTTCTATGGTATGGAATATCCCTTTGCCCAGTTCAGTCAGCTATTTTAGCCATGCTCCCTCATGGCTTCTTGTGCACCTGCTGTCAGACCTTGGGATACTTGAAAAGTCCTTGGTTTGGATAAACACCACTTAACAACAACTAAAAAATCAGTGTGTTATCAACATTATTCTTATACTGAATCAAAAATTCAGCACTCAGCACTATACCAGCTACTAGAAGAAAATTACCTCCCTCCCACCCCAAACAAGGACACCAATACAGGTCTGCTCTTCATGTGCTTAGCAGACCTAAGTCACTGGAAGTAGAGGGTGATGGGGTTTGCTTGTTATGACTAACAGGAAACAACGAGGATACATTGTGTTCTAATGTAAACAAGTGATGTCAGAACTTTCTAATGTGTCCTGGTTTAAAAAAAACTTAAACTGCAAATATTGCTATTACAGATCCAAGTCATGATGTTTAGATAAGCTCTCTGTGTGTGGTCCGTCATCTCCTGTGCATGTGGAAAATACAGTTCAGCATTTTGTGAAAGTGGGCAGAGAAGACAGACTTAGGGATGTGTCAGGAAGGTTTTCTTGTGAGTTTCCTTCTCAAGTGGTCATTACAGAGTGGAAACCTCAGAAAGAAAAACCAACATAGTTTTACTGTGTTAGTCTCAAGCCCAGCAGCAGAAGAGCATTTGGAAGAAATGAAAAGTCTTTCTCTAATTCTTTGATGTCTGAGTAAAATATTTCACATTTTTGTGTAAACGTAGTATTAGACTAAGAACTATTTATTTCCTTTTCATTTTTGACCAGAGATGATGTGAAAGAATAAGTTCTAGGAATGAAATATATTGCAGATTTAAGAAGACTGTAAGAAGTTGTCTAAATAGCTGGTATGTTCAATTCTGTGCTCAAAAAGGGAACTTTGTGTAGTTCTGGAGAAATGTAATATCCGTAGAAGGACTGAAACCTCTGTTGTCCTAAACTATCATCTCTAAGGCATGTTAGTTAACATGCCAAATGTTATATTGAATCCTTAACAGTTAAAAGCTCTGAATTTCTGTAATTTGATTCTGAAATTAGTATGTGTATGGAGACTTGAGGTTATAGGCAGGTAACCTGCATATCAGTTTGAGTCAAAAATTGCTGCTAACAAACATGGTGTAGAAACTGGATGCTATGATAACACATGGCTATTTTATATGATGTTTTTATGGATGGGTCTAATGTAGCATTTTAGAGAAGATCAGAATTGCTTCCCCACTTTTGAATGCAGGAACTAAGGCAGATGTAAAGCATGTTACCTCCTTCTAAAACAAAAGTAGTACATAATTAGGAGGAAGTAAATTACACATTTCTGACAGTCAAGTCGATTCTCCACTACAACGATCTTTACCAAAATGCATAATAAAAGCATACTTTGTTTCAATTGGAAAGTACTGTAATTGGGAGAAAGGTAATAGTAAGACATCAATTTCTACGATGTATTTAGTGGTGTTGTTTACACCTATTCTGAGACATATTCCTGTTTTTCAAATATAAGGCACATCAAATGAAACTACTTGGTGATAAAATCAGAACAAACCTGTTCTCTGCACATTACATTGCAGAACTGTAGAGCTCTTTCTGCAGGATGTTGTGAATATAAAAAATTTAAACAAGGTCAGAAAACAGTTGAGTAATTTTATGAAAGAAAATTCTACTGGGTATTATTAATCATACAAGGATCACAGCCCAGCTGGCTCTGAAAGTCTCTGACCCTTAAGCTCTGAACACTCCTATTACTCATAGGAAATGTTTGCTTGTACTGTTCATAAGCTTTTGTTAGGAAACTGTAGTAGATAAGCCTTTTAGACTCTCAATGCTCTGTTGAGTATCTTCTGAGAACTGGAGTGGTTGTCGTCTGGCTTGTACTGAGAGAAATCTGTTTTTCAGACAGGAATTACAACCAAAAAAGGTCATGAAGAAAGATGCTGGCATTGTTTCAGAATGGCACAAAGAGAATTCCTAACTGTCATAAATAGAATTACATTAGTATTATCCAAATGCTCAGTTAATGAGCTATAAATATGGGGAAAGGTCTGCTCCATCCTGTAAGTTGTTGTGATGTCAGGGGGTCCCCCCTAGCCATTTCTTCACATGCAGGAGGAACAGCACCCTGGTTCCCCTGCACTGCATTGATAATGTGCCTTCAAACACCTTATTTGTTTCCCCTTGCATTCCCTTCTCCCATTTTTCCCTTTCCAAGTTCTTTCAATGTATCATACTCACCACCTCCCAGTTAAACATCTCAGCCCAGTTTTCCTTTCCTCGCTGGCCTCAATTTTGTTAAAAGCTACCACTTTTCTGTTATCTCTCATGCCTGCTTGCCCTTTCTCCTGTTGCTGTCTTTTTGGTGGTGCCACGGGACATAGTGAGCTGTCTGCATGTAGGCTGCTTCTCCTCTGTTATCTGCTGCATGTTGCACTTGGTGGTGGTATCTTGACAGAGGCAGCACAAGCCTGGTCATGCCAGTTGTGTGTTGCTCTGACCTACAGAAAGCCTTGCATTCTTTGTGTCTGTGTCCCAGGAAAGATTGCAGAGTAATGTGGTTTACACATACCTCAATGTCTACATAACTATAGAGGTAACTGGGGGTTTCCTAAGTCTTTCTGCTGGGGTAACTGCAGCTGTTTGCATTGGTGGTTAAGGGACTTGGTAGCTGGAAAAGGGTAGATTTGGAAATGGGAAGAAATGTAAGACAAAAGAACAATTTATTTATTTTCAAAATACATTTTACCCCAAAGCAAAATCTTCAGAATTTACAATTCATTCGTCGGCAGCTGGTAAGCCAGAAATGAAAACTGACAGGATTTGTCAAGTAGGTTGCTGGGGAAGCTTAGTCCCTGCCTGCTCTGCTCCTCAGCCATCAGCCTGCCTGGAAGGGACTTGTCAAACTCAGCCTTCTGTCTACAGCAAGTGAAGTTGATGTATTTTTTGCTTGTGTATGGTTGTTTGGTTTCGGTGGGTTGAGGGAGAGCTGTTTTTAAATGTAGACAGTTGGATTTTCTACAGGGAACTTCACCACCAGACACGCTGTAGTTTGGTGACTTGACCAAGGTATTATTTTTTTGAAATTATTCTGATGATTTGGATGTTTTGTTTTTGTGCTTCAACTGAGTGGTTCAAAACTGTTTGAGGGAGAGCAAAGTCTTTCTCTCTTCTGTATTGTAGTTTTAAGTATATTAAATACTTTGGTTGATCTCCTTAGGGGAATTTGAAATACAAGTGAGGAGTCAACAGAGCTGATCTGGGAGACTGGCATGCTTTTACATACTTGCCTGAAAAAAGCAAGAGAATTAAAGTAGTGTGTGCTAGAAAAACAGGTCCTATCCACAGTCTTTCTTTTCTCCAGGCTTGCAGGTCTGCTAACTCTGTAGCCAGAAAGAACAGAAATTTCCAGTAGTTGTTTGAATGCATTGTATTGTGGAGGAGCATCCCACCTTCTGTATTTTTTATGACACCTTATGTATTTGTGTGAGGCACCATATATGCTGAGAAACTTTAAGTTTAGATGCCAGTGAAAAGCTAAAATTTTTGCCCATTGTGGGAGTTGGAATTGTTCAGTCTGGAGAAAAGGAAACTCAAGGAGGGAGATCTTAACTGTTTTCTACAGCTGCCTGAAAGGTGGTTATAGTGAGGTGGGAGTAGGTCTCTTTCCCAGGTGACAAGCAATAGAACAAGAGGAAGTAGCCTCAAGTTGTGCCAAGGGAAGTTAAGGCTGAATATTAGGAACAATTTCTTCAGAAAAAGGGTTGTCAAACATTGGAACAGTCTGCCCAGAGCCATGGTTGAGTCACTATCCCTGGAGGTATTTAAAAGATGTGTAGATGTGGTGATGAGGGACATCTTTTATTGGTGGCCTTGGCAGGGCTGGGTTAGTGGTTGGACCCAAGAACCTTAAAGGTCTTTTCCAGCCTAAATGATTCTATAAGTCTTCACTGTGTGCATGGGGTGAAAGGTGTCTCCTGATAACACTACAGTGCTTGAAAGTCATCATGCCATTAGCTGTATTACAGATAGTGCAAACTGAAACTGTGTTCCCCTTGTGTTGTGAAGGCATTTGAAGCACTTTTTTTTAACAGCTTGGAAATGCAGGATAAAGTTTGGGCCGTTATGACCATCTGCTCTCTTAAATCCTTCAGTATCCCATTAGGTTCTCACTGTTTGTATCTTCTGGCAATAATTCTTGAGTGTTTGCATTTTCAGTAACAAACCTAATGTATGCATGTTTCATTTTCTCCTTTTGTCTTTTACAAAGATGTTAGGAGCAACCCTTTTTTGTATACCTTTATTTTTATCTTTTTCTTTTTTTGCCCATTTACAAGTAAAGAGAGCTCTTTTTTCAGCTTTTCCATTGAGGAAAATATTTTCATGCCTCTTAATTGAATCCTTTCTTTTTCTTCCGTATCCTCTACTGCCAGGATGTGTTTGGAACAGACCACTAGTATCCCTTGTGGCTGTTTTTATCTCATAATGGTTTTACGGTTTTCCATTCATTTCCTTGTACAAGTGAGCATCGGATTTGTTTTGCCTGTCATGAAAACAAGAGCACAGACATTCTCTGTAAGCCTGTGACAGCTCTTCTCAAATTCATGTAGAGCTGATGAACTATTAACAATATTAAAATTTTCTGTATAATTTAAAACTCCTTCTTGCTGAGGAACATTTGGATATATATAAAAAATACTGTGTAAAGAACTAATATACTATGTATACCACTGGTAGAGACACTACCTAAGGGTTAAATTAACTTTAGTACATAAAAGCAGATTTGTATAGCTTTTTAAGTTTGTAATTAAATTGTATCCTTCCACAAAAGGATTTATGGCATAGGTCTGTTTTTCAGTATAAAGACATAATTTCCAACCTGTCATCCCTACTCCAACTTGACTGAAGGAAATCATAGATACCAGTAGGTACATTTCATCTGTTGGGCACGGAGGAAGTGTCTTATTACTGGTTTTGCAGAGTTGTTTATGTGAACTGGAGCACTAATTTACAAATCCAGTCACTGTTCTGTAACATGTATATATTGTGGTAGTGGAATTAAGCAAAAGGTGTAAGGTCCAAGTGTCTTGTATTTGGGGAGCTTGACCAGCACTGATTGTGTCAGGATCCACAGGGCAGATAATCAAATACATATTTCAAGAGAAAAACAAATGTCACCCAAAAAATGACAATGTTTAGTCTTACAGTATCACATTCAAATGCTGTCAGTGTCAACACCCAAAACTCACACCCTCCATGTTCCTTCCCCCTCTCTGTGTGTTTTTTCTCTCTGGTTTTCCCATGCCGTGAAGGTGCCTTGACTGTTTCCCTGAGTCTACACCCCTTCCCCGCCCTGCTGCAGCAAATCCCACCGGTCCTGAGGCAGCACCAGGTGGCAGGTATTCCTGAAGCTCTGTATCCCCTGGGGTTCCTTCCCCACCCTGGANTCTGTAGCCAGAAAGAACAGAAATTTCCAGTAGTTGTTTGAATGCATTGTATTGTGGAGGAGCATCCCACCTTCTGTATTTTTTATGACACCTTATGTATTTGTGTGAGGCACCATATATGCTGAGAAACTTTAAGTTTAGATGCCAGTGAAAAGCTAAAATTTTTGCCCATTGTGGGAGTTGGAATTGTTCAGTCTGGAGAAAAGGAAACTCAAGGAGGGAGATCTTAACTGTTTTCTACAACTGCCTGAAAGGTGGTTATAGTGAGGTGGGAGTAGGTCTCTTTCCCAGGTGACAAGCAATAGAACAAGAGGAAGTAGCCTCAAGTTGTGCCAAGGGAAGTTAAGGCTGAATATTAGGAACAATTTCTTCAGAAAAAGGGTTGTCAAACATTGGAACAGTCTGCCCAGAGCCATGGTTGAGTCACTATCCCTGGAGGTATTTAAAAGATGTGTAGATGTGGTGATGAGGGACATCTTTTATTGGTGGCCTTGGCAGGGCTGGGTTAGTGGTTGGACCCAAGAACCTTAAAGGTCTTTTCCAGCCTAAATGATTCTATAAGTCTTCACTGTGTGCATGGGGTGAAAGGTGTCTCCTGATAACACTACAGTGCTTGAAAGTCATCATGCCATTAGCTGTATTACAGATAGTGCAAACTGAAACTGTGTTCCCCTTGTGTTGTGAAGGCATTTGAAGCACTTTTTTTTAACAGCTTGGAAATGCAGGATAAAGTTTGGGCCGTTATGACCATCTGCTCTCTTAAATCCTTCAGTATCCCATTAGGTTCTCACTGTTTGTATCTTCTGGCAATAATTCTTGAGTGTTTGCATTTTCAGTAACAAACCTAATGTATGCATGTTTCATTTTCTCCTTTTGTCTTTTACAAAGATGTTAGGAGCAACCCTTTTTTGTATACCTTTATTTTTATCTTTTTCTTTTTTTGCCCATTTACAAGTAAAGAGAGCTCTTTTTTCAGCTTTTCCATTGAGGAAAATATTTTCATGCCTCTTAATTGAATCCTTTCTTTTTCTTCCGTATCCTCTACTGCCAGGATGTGTTTGGAACAGACCACTAGTATCCCTTGTGGCTGTTTTTATCTCATAATGGTTTTACGGTTTTCCATTCATTTCCTTGTACAAGTGAGCATCGGATTTGTTTTGCCTGTCATGAAAACAAGAGCACAGACATTCTCTGTAAGCCTGTGACAGCTCTTCTCAAATTCATGTAGAGCTGATGAACTATTAACAATATTAAAATTTTCTGTATAATTTAAAACTCCTTCTTGCTGAGGAACATTTGGATATATATAAAAAATACTGTGTAAAGAACTAATATACTATGTATACCACTGGTAGAGACACTACCTAAGGGTTAAATTAACTTTAGTACATAAAAGCAGATTTGTATAGCTTTTTAAGTTTGTAATTAAATTGTATCCTTCCACAAAAGGATTTATGGCATAGGTCTGTTTTTCAGTATAAAGACATAATTTCCAACCTGTCATCCCTACTCCAACTTGACTGAAGGAAATCATAGATACCAGTAGGTACATTTCATCTGTTGGGCACGGAGGAAGTGTCTTATTACTGGTTTTGCAGAGTTGTTTATGTGAACTGGAGCACTAATTTACAAATCCAGTCACTGTTCTGTAACATGTATATATTGTGGTAGTGGAATTAAGCAAAAGGTGTAAGGTCCAAGTGTCTTGTATTTGGGGAGCTTGACCAGCACTGATTGTGTCAGGATCCACAGGGCAGATAATCAAATACATATTTCAAGAGAAAAACAAATGTCACCCAAAAAATGACAATGTTTAGTCTTACAGTATCACATTCAAATGCTGTCAGTGTCAACACCCAAAACTCANTACAAATCCAGTCACTGTTCTGTAACATGTATATATTGTGGTAGTGGAATTAAGCAACAGGTGTAAGGTCCAAGTGTCTTGTATTTGGGGAGCTTGACCAGCACTGATTGTGTCAGGATCCACAGGGCAGATAATCAAATACATATTTCAAGAGAAAAACAAATGTCACCCAAAAAATGACAATGTTTAGTCTTACAGTATCACATTCAAATGCTGTCAGTGTCAACACCCAAAACTCACACCCCCCATGTTCCTTCCCCCTCTCTGTGTGTTTTTTCTCTCTGGTTTTCCCATGCCGTGAAGGTGCCTTGACAGTTTCCCTGAGTCTACACCCCTTCCCCGCCCTGCTGCAGCAAATCCCACCGGTCCTGAGGCAGCACCAGGTGGCAGGTATTCCTGAAGCTCTGTATCCCCTGGGGTTCCTTCCCCACCCTGGA